>VZTG01009268.1:132855-315039 GCA_013397845.1 Melanocharis versteri | reverse complement strand
CAAAAAAAAAAGTGAAAAAAGAATGGAGTGAAAGTGCGACAGGGCTAGCATCAAGTAGGAAAAAAGAGAATGCAAATGGAAGGGGAAGAAAACCTGATTTCTTTGAATTGCTTATTCATTTTGACTGCAAATTGATCCAGCCCCCATTAAAAGGAATGCTAATACTATTAGAATAACGTTTACTGAAATTGCATTCATTTGTAACTTGCTAAATTGCACTTCTTTTCAAATTCTTTCAATGTCTTTTGGAACAGAAAGTTGTGAAATATTTTGTTGATAAATGTTGATTTAAACTGTTGGGATACAGTCAGTTTTAGAATAGTATTGCCAAAAAATGTTGAACCCTTCATTTAAATTATTATAATGTCTTGTAAAAATAATATACTTTTTGTTGTTTGTTTATTAAGTTGTTGCTATCTTTCTCAAGCAGCAAATGCTAGATGACCTAACTTTTTTTTTCTGCTTTGATCTCAAAGTTTAAATGCCATAGTGCTAGGGTTAGAAATACTATGCAAGAGTCTTTACACAAATCCGTGTTTCATTACATGGAAACACAATATTCTGATTGTAGATTTTGGAAATACTTGGGTTTGCATATATAAATTCAGGGCCATAACTGCTGAGTCCTCCTTTATTAAGCCTGTTAATAAATATTTATGTATTTTACTTTCATTCCACGGCACAATGATTACTTTGCCTTGAGTTTCCATAAGTTAAAAAAAAAAAAAAATTCTTTTATATAACACCTTGTGGCTTTAGAAGAAGAAAATGGGGATGTTTTGACAATAAAATGTGTGGCATTTCCTGTTGGTTGAAATTTTGGGTTGCTTGCTAAGGTAATATTTAATGTTATCATTGGCAAGGCAAACTTCTGTAGGAAAATATCAGTGCGAATTTTACTAGTGAGATGGGAGTACAGGCCATAAAAATTCTCAGTTTCCCTTTTAAAAACTTAATCCATTTGTCCAACAGGAATGAATACAGAAGGACTAGAGGTTTTGAACTTCCCTCACATCTGGGTATAGCAGTGTATTTTGACTCCAAGCACAATAAAACAATCGTACTTGCTGGTGGTATATGACATAATGACCCAAATATGTTTTTAAAAAATCATTTATTGCTGTACATAAACAGCTAAGTTAGCACAAGGGATGATAAAATAACATTGGTAATTCTTCCTTTAGCTGGGAACCATTGGTGGCCCATTAGGATTCCAGATGTAGCCGTGTGTGCTTTTCCATTTGTTTTCTAATGTCTAGTGCTTGGGCCCTTGGTACCTTGGCTGTGGTTGTCAAGCGTGTTGGCTTTTCAGCTTGAGGTCTTCCTGGAGAAACACACTGGCCTACCTAATAGCTATAAAGCAGCTTATTGTCTTGGGCCTAGTTTGTTGGGACTAGCTGGAGTGAGGGCAGCTTCCTGTCAAAGGTCAAACACCAGCTTGACCGAGTTTTCTATGGTAAACACTTGTAACTGGACCTCAAAATCTAGATGTTAAAATATAAAGAGCAAGATGTTTTAAAACATTATTTAGAAGATAGCAATCTGTAACAATTCATATCTATTATGACTACATTGGATTGCATTCAGGTATTCCAGTATTATTATGTGGAAAATATTTTCTAATTTCTTTTGCAGTCAATTACTTTAAGTACTTTAAATGGAATAATGAAAGAGGAAAAAATTACTAGAGAAAGTAACAATTATAAGCTCTCTTTTCCTGAAAGGTAAAATAAAGCATTCACTTTGGGTTTTTTTTTTAGTAAGTTGGGATTCACAGCTGTCTTCAGCTATAGATAGTCTTGTGATGTTGATTTAAGAAAAAAACAATTACCACATCAAACTTACAATAGGCAAAGGCATGGTAAGAGCAGAGGTACTCTTAAATGAAAGTTCGTGTGTTGGTAGTTGTTTATATAGACCCAGACTGTAAAAATTGTTGACTGACTTAGTCCGGCTGAGTTTTCTGTGTCTATTTATGTGAGTAGCTCTCATCTAGAAGTAATTGTTTGTCAGTCTGCCCCCACCTGATCTCAGCGAGACTATTTGAATGAGCACTATTCAGTGTCATTGCATGCTACAGTAATGTGAATGACTCTGTTGAAATAGAAGTTCAGTGGTCATCTAAAAACTTATATTGTGAAAAATGTTGATTTAAAAAAAAAAGTCTAAGGGCTTTATTATATATGTCTTTGAATAGAACTGAGTCCAAAACAAGACAAGCATGAACATTCCTGCACTGTTTGTGAATATGTATGTGTGCCATATTCTTGTTTTCATAGGTGTATGTATTTTATATAGTCATCTACCAGTATAAAACAAATTGATCTGATTTTTTTTTTAGAGGTCAAAGAACATCATAGACCTCTAACGTACTTTGTATCATCTGTACTAACTGTGCGTACCTGGCATTAGGAATATTTTGATTTTCTGAGCTTTAAATCCAAGGATTTTAAATGCCCATGGGGGAATTTCTGAAATGTGAACAGTTTTATATGTAAGCTAGTTTTAAGGTTTCCATTGCAATTAAATCAAACCACCTACATCCATAATAAATGTAGGTGTCTAGCTCCACTAGTAAGTAGAGGAACACAAAACCAGGATTCATTATTCAAGACGCAAAGCACAAAATCATTACCAGAGATCAGCTGGATCCATGTGTCTGAGGAAATACTGATGGCAACATATTTATTTCCTGCTTATGTTATTTTTAAAGCCAATCAGTGGAATTTTTTTGCTACTGGTGAGAAACTGGTATGTGTAGTCCAGATAAAGTCACGAGGACTAGCTGTGGGCCTAATGTCTTTTGGAGATCAGTTTGAGAGGGTTCAGACCCAAATTAGCCACAGCCTATTCTTTAAACATGAGGCTGTGGGCTAGATGGGATGAGAACCCACCTGTCCCCTGGTAAATGTTCTTATGTAGCAAAGACTGCAGAATTTCTGAGGTCACAGCAAGCAAATGGTTGCTGGTGAGTTGTTAGGACCATCATATGCAATGGGAAATGTCGTTTTTTGGTGGTTTTTTCTCTCTTGCTACCAAAGTTACTCTCAGAACAGAAAATAGCCTTGCTGACTTTTCAAAAAATACCTGAATTAGTACTTAAAAATGAAAATGGAACTGAAAGTGGATGGGTTGGAGGGGACAGGGGTGGAGGGAAAAAAGGGTGTAGAGGAAGAGCAATGAAATGGAAAGCCCAAGAGGATGGGACTAGCCTCATTTTGTGGCATAGCCATGCTAGTAATCAGGAGCAGTAACCAAGCATTAAGTTCTTCTGAGCAGAACTGGCTGAAGTTCCTGCTTTTCTAGCTCACCTGCACCTCTGTTTTCTTCCCTGAGCTCTATATATTTTCATTAATTATCAGGTTGTTTAGTTCTGTCCCCATATACCATGTTTATATTCCCAGTACTATGTCAAAAGAGGGTTAGCTTTCAAATGGCAAGGGTATCAGAAGCCTGTGAAGTCACTTAGGCGAGTAGAGAATTCAAAGTATAGTGAGAAGTACCTAATTTGACATATAATGGTAACAAAGTTTGTGGGCATGTGTGACTTTTTATTTGTACCATTGGATTCCTATAGTAGGGTGTATAGTGTGCTTTTGTACAGTGCATGTTTTTACTTTTATCTGCTTGGAGAATACTAAGAATAAAATTGTGATCAATACAGAAATCTTCCTAAAGAAATTCTTCTGTCTTATGTAATACTGTGAGCTGTGGTGCAGTCTACACAGCTGAATGACTATAATAGTTCCTTTGGTCATTTCTGCTCTAGCATTGTGTTGCTAGACACCTTTAAAACAGAATGATTTCTTTGGCGTGTAAAAGACTGTAGATTGGTTAAATCCTAACCATTTGGCTTTGTAAATTAAAAGTAATGTACCTATCAGTAGAATGTTATTTGAGAAGCCATTGAGACTGCTAGGTTAGCAAATGTCTTTGTGGATAATTCCAAGCAAGTCCTTGTCAAGGTGGACTACTGACATCTGCCTGGTTAATGACTTCTGCTCTCTCTGTTACATGCATTGTAACATCCAGTGCCCAGTCTTCAGATATAGGTGTCACATTTTGAACTGCTTCTCATAGGACAAAGACATTAAATCATTTAAGAAATCCAAGGTTAAGGAAAGCATTTGTTTTCTTTTTTTGGCATTTGCACTCTTTGGCCACCAAAGATAAACACAACAAGCCAGCAGTACTTCGAGGATTCACATCACCCTGATGACCTGCTCTGGGCTTAGCTGGAGCCAGCTGCTGTACAGCTACGCAGTGACTTGCAATATGTGTAAGGACTTGCATACTGTTGCTGCTGATAGCCACATACTGAGATACTGACAGCAGTGTTAAGATTTTTAGTAAATTAGCCCAAGATTATATCCCTTTTTAAATAGTTTTCCGTGGATGTCAGAGATTCAGAACGGGTCTTTCTAACTCTGACTGGTGAGGAGTTTTTAAAGAGCTCATCTCTTCTCTGGATCATATTACAAAAATAAGCTTTGGAAACATTGTAGTGCTGGACACTGTTCCAGATGTGTTGTGAAGAGAGGGGAACTCCATAGTGTGAATAACAAAATGGCAGAGGAATCAAGTATTTGATTCTGTTCATTGTTATAGATTGTCCTCTATTTTTATCATGTCTGTCTTCAGTATAGCACAAGAAAGAGGTTTGCAAAGCATACAAAATATTAACCAATAGGGGTCATATATTGCTGGATCTTGTAGTCACTGTTTAAGAATTTGTCATTTGAAATTTCAGAGTACATATTGTACGACTAATTGCATTCTGACTGCAGGGGCATTTTGGTGGTGGATGAGCTCATCTTTAATTTTGTGTGTTAGTATGTGAAAGCATAATTTAATTAAGAGGAAAACATCATTGATCTTAAAATGAAAAACACCATGCAAACAGAACAAAACAAAACGTCAACTGAATGTTGTTGGGGATTAAAGTAACGGTTCCTGTATCTCTGACTTGTTTTCTCTGTAAGGCATTTGAGTATTTTAGAGACAGAGGAAACAAAAGCATTCTGTAGAGCTAAGTAATGACTCCTACATGAAACAGGGAAATAGGAATTAGTTTTCTCAAGGAAAAATATGTAATGCAAGTTTTAAAGGACTAACATTTTACTTTGTTACATGTTTTGAGGAGAAACAATAGCTTAAGCATTTTTAAATTTTTTGGGGTTTGGTAAGGATGTTCTTGTTACCTAAATCATGTAAGCCAGAGTTAAAAGATGAAGGATCTAGCCATTGCCTGTAAATGAGCAGTCTGCATTGGATTCTCTGCCCTGTGGTAGCCATTGCAAAGAAATGGTCAATCTTGTCATGTTCCAGAAGAGGTAGTTAATTTGATATTACACCAGTCCTTATAGTTACCTTATAGAACAGTCTCAGTGAATATTCAAGACTGTATATTCCCTTGGAAGATACTGAATTAACATAGTGAAATTTTGCATTGTATATCACTTATAATGTAGAATGATCATGCTGAAGAGTTTTCTGTATTCCTGTGTGGAGATCAGATCCAAAACTGGCTAGATGGCTTCTCAGGAAGTCAAACACCCTGGACTGATGCCCTCCATACCAGAACACAGCACACTGTGCTTTTGGGTCAGTCTGAAATTTTAAATGATAAAAGCATGCTTTATCTTTTATGGACTATTTCTGATGCTGTGCATTTTGCTCTTTCTGCACAGTGATGCTATTCAGCACTACTGCTGAAAGGCAACCTCAAACTGAAGCTGGCCTGTACCTGCTTCTGTCAGGTAGAAGATGTTGAACCACTTCTGGATTGAGGAAATATTTAAATCCTAAGATATGAACCAGATTTCTAAGGTTTCCCGTTAAAAGTGAGAACTAGATTTCTCAGGTTTCCCATTAAAAAAAAGTGACTGAGGCTGAGCACTACAAATGCCTACTTTTTTACTGGCATTTAATAAGCACCCACAGATAAATTTTCACAAGATCCTTGACTTGTGCATCACAAGATATTTGTCTGTATGCATCGAGTGTATTGTAGGTTTGCATATGGGATTGAACCCCTCGTGTGGCTTGTGTGTTGCTCTACTTAAGTTTTGAAACCTGGAAAGGCTTAAACAGGAATTAATTTAGCTGTGAAAGGCAGATGCTAATGGGCACAGAAGCCTTGCCAGGAGCTTTTGGAACATTAAGTTTAAAGATTTGCCTTCAGGGTTAGGCATCTCCTGAACAGAGCTTCTTGGAAATATGTGCATCAAGTTGTCCCATGTCTTATTTTAGAAGCTTGTAATCATCTGCTAGTTATAAATTAAATCAACTTTATTGAATTTAAATGCCAGTGAAAGACATCTTTCACTTCTATTCGGACTAAGCCCAACTCAGTCTGCTTAATGACAAGGTGACCTATTTTGATCCTCTTCCATCTGCATCCTCATTTTAATGGAATATTTGTGATACATTTCTATGAAGTGAAGTGCCAGAGGGAAACAGCCTATTAATACATAATTGATAATTGTCTTTAGTTATGACAGCTCTTGGTGTCATTCAAGAACACAGAGAGTGTTCATGCATAAGATGATACATAATGTGGTAATGTGAAATTTTTCATCAGCTGGTGCTGAAGAATGTCTTGTAGGCGCCCAAACATTTCTTTGGGCCTACCCTCTATTTTCTAGTAAAGCCAAACTGCTAAAGTTGGATGGGTTTGAACTGCATTCAGACTGAGAAGCAGCTAGAAAACTTTTTCTACAGGGTGCCTGAAAGTGTGCCGGAAAACCTCTGAAGCTGCCTAAGTCAGTAGATCTTGCTTTTAGGTGATTTGCTTCCCATCCATCTCTAAGGGATAAGGCTGGAGCTCGCTATACTTCAGCTGGTAGTTAGCATGTGAAGTTATCTCTGATGTTACCGTAAGGATAAAGTATCTTGAGATCAGCAGATAAATTGGAATTATTGTGTCCTTCTATTTCTTTTTCTTTCAATTCTTCTCTTATGGGACCCTTAATTCAAAACAATGGGGACTTCGCTTGCTTCCAGTTGGTTTCTTCAGCAATGCTGCTGGGGGGTCTTTGACTGGGTGTTAGTCTTGATCCTTCCCATAGCCAAAGTGCCTTTATTGGCTTCTATTGTATGATTATTTAAACAATGTCAGTATGGAAATTGCTCCTTGGCAAAGAATATGCAGAAGGGATTTCAGATTGAAGTCTGCCTGTTTTGTGTTATGTATGCAGAAAGGCTTGCATAGAGCCTTTTTTAAAATGAATGAACACTCACTTTACGATTATTCATACTTGAGTCTGTCCAATCTTTTTGACAAAAAAATTATTAGCACAGTGGTATTTTCAAAAGGTTATTTCTGTGGCATATACTCAGTAATTTTCACAATTATAGAGTGTATATATGCACATTTTGTTTTGGCAAATGTTTAATTTATATATATCTCAACTGAGAAAATAGGAAACCAAAAGAGTATGCTGTGTTGGGTAAAGTAAGGTTGCTCTTGAAGTTCCTGTTTGCAATTAATCTATGATAACTCACTCTCTAAATGAAATTACTTCTCTAATAATACACTGAACTGAGTTCAGTGTTTACTTGGAGCTGACCTTAAATTATCTGAATCATTTTATTTAAAGACTCCTAGTTGTCTTGAAAAGAAGATTTGGAAAGAATAAGCACTTGGATTTATAATAATTTTCAAGGATTATGTTATTGTTTATTAAAATATTTTTGTGTTAGAATTGAAGATTCAGTCTAGCAATGTACAGTAATTGCTACTGACTGAAAAATTGCAGTCTGTGTCTGAGGGAGAGCCAATTTTGTTGTTGTTTTTCAGAGCAGAAATGGGTGTTTCTACTAAGCTGTTCACAGAACACTCAGGGTTTTTCTTCATTTTTTAGACATTTTAATTGTCTGGAGACTCACTTTTATGCTTCCATGGACTTGGACACTGTTTGATGTCTAAGAGGCAGATCAATAATACTATAGTAATTACATTATTAACATAGATAATTGATTCATGTTTTTTAGGTAATAAAGGCATCTAATAACCTAGATAAAAGCAACTAATAAAACCAAAGTGTAGTTTGGATTTAAGAGGGGATCAAGCATTAATTGAGTGAACTCATTTTTCATTAATCAAATGTCTACCATGCTTTCTTAAACAAGTTTTTAAACTTTGAAAAATAGAATTTAGTGGCTTTGTACCTTGTGATGCTATCGGTATGAGAAGACCTTAAAAGAAAGCTTCTTCTTGTAAGGATGCAAACAATTTTTCTGTGTGCTAGTAGTCCAGGGAGTAGGTTATTAAGCCAAGATGCTTTATCACTGATTCCAAGTTTATAAAGTTGTTTTTCAGTGCATTTATGTGAAAGCATAGTTGCAATGACTAAAGGTGACGTATCATTTGTTTGGCATTAGATATTCTAGTTTATTGTAATCAAATTTTTTGCAATTGTGCATGAGAAGAATGAATAAATGCGCATTTAGAAGGTTTATAGGTAAGTTTTTAGAAGGTTACATTTCCGGCTTATTTTTGTACAGTGGAATTTTTGATGCTACAGTAAATTAAGAAGTTGGATGCTTTTCCTATGATATCCTATTTCACTAATACAGAATAACCTTGAGCCACAGTAGGGCAATAATTACCAAACTTAAATCAGAGACACGCTCAGCCAAACAGCTGTTTTCAGTTTGTGAGGAGATCCATTTGATTTACTCTCTTGGTCAACATTCATTACTTTATAAGACAAAATTTCACTGGAGATTTTAACCCTGAATTCCCAACCTTGTTTGTTGCCTGCTGTAAAATTGCATGGTTGAAATGTCACGGCCACTCAACATGTGGGGGAGCTACTGTTATGTTTTCCATTGATCCCAGTTTTCTTGACAAGTGGTTTCAAGTACTAAAGGGTGCAGGTAGAATTCAGCCCCAGACATATTTCCAGATGACCTTTCTGTTCTGTGGCAGAAGAGGGGGAAATGTATTGTGTAAGGCCACTGTCCTGCACTTTGGTGGTTTGTCAGCTAACATGGTGGATCACATAATTGTGGATATTTGGCAGTCTTAATTGTTTGATACACAAATTGTCACTGGTTTAGTATCTTTTACAAGGTCAACACATCCCTGCTGTCTCACCCTGAAGTTTCATATGTTTCCCAGGTTTTGTTGCTGTGAAGTTTGAAACTTAATGCTGGCCCCTATCTAGCAGTGAACTCAACTGGTCTTAACCATGTCTCTATTTCAGCAACTTTCATTGTGTTTTGCAGGGCTTTGTAACAGCAACATTAGTGATAATATGGTGATTGTCACAAGCTATATTAATGACATTAGAGGTCACTTAAAGGAGATTGCAGACATAAAATATTAGGGGTTTTCTATATTGCAGAAGTTTTCTTATATTTATTCTAGTATTGCTGGTTCTCTGGATTTTTTTTTCTGTTACTCTTGATGAACATGCTAGTAAATTTTGAAAAATGACTGAGTTTGCACTTGAAAGTGAAACAGCTGGTAAAGTAAAGAAATTTCTGATATATTTATTTGCAGCATCAGTTCTGTTATTGCAGTCTGTTTTCTTTCATGGTAGTCTAAAAAACAGGCATGGGAAAGGGAATTGTCAGATGTATCTCACATCTTTGGAAGTAGTTTAAAACTTGTCTTTGTATTAAATTGTTGATTTTTTTTTTTTTTATAGCTTCACTAATAGCATTTCCTGCCCTTTTTGTTTATGTTTTTTTATTTGGAAAAGATAGTGCTATACCTCATTACTCATGTTACTTGTCGAATACACTCAGCAGTTTTGTATTTGTCCCTTACTGTCCTGCAAGTCAACACCTCTGAAAAATGGGGACTACAAAAGCTGCACTTTTTGTGGTAAATGCTTATCAGTTGTGACACAAAAAAATTATACTGTATTTTTTTGCATGGCCTTTTTTGTCTTCAGATCACTTTGTAATAAATAATTACATATTATCCTGCTCTTAGAAAGCAGAGTCTTGGTCTCCTACATATCACATGAAAATATTAGTTTGGGAGCTCAAGGTTATCGAGGTGGCTGCATCATAACTTCAGTCAATACACGTTAGTTGTATAGGAAACATGAATGTGTTGTGATTGTGCAACAGCCAGTTCATTTCAGCTTCAGTGTCAGCGAGTGTCTCTGGGTTTTTACATGACAGTAGAAGCACCAACCTGTTGTCCCAACAAGAGGAGAAACAGTTTGGAGCAGAGCTAGACGTCCAGAATGGGTAAAGGCAGGCAGGTAGCTGATCTCAGTGAAGAGAGATCTACAGTGTAACTGTCTTGGAGCCAGGGTTTCACCAAGCACTTGCTCACTTCCATTACACTGACTGGCTATCAGGCTCTGGCTGACCCTCTTGTGTTTCTCATAACCATTGCATATGTTGTGCCATGTTTTTTCCTGTGTAGCTAGGGAAAGACTGAAAGCAAAAGGCTGAAAAGTTTGCTCTAAAAATATTATAAATGTGTTTGCCTGGGTATCTCTTTCGCTTTTGAGGAAGGTAAATGATCTCCAAAGCCTGGAAATTATTCTTTCTGAAGGATTAGGTTTCTAGAAAAGCACCTCTATAGAGTGCTCATTCTTTAGAAAGGCTTTTGTGCAAAGTCTTCATCTCATGTTGTATGTTGTTGATGCTGTTGCACATACATTAAAAATGAATACTCAAAAGATAAATTAACTGTGTAGTTAAAACTTTGTGGCACCCAATATCACTGTTGTGATAAATCCATGTACATATCAAATGATAAAAACAATATATACTGACTCAAGTTGCATAGTGCCTTTATGGATATCCTGACAATGCTGTTCAAGACATCTTCCTGTTAATTTGTTGTTATGAAGACCAGTTCTTTCAAACATAACTAAAGCAAAAATTATATGTTGATGTTCAAGCAGAAGAGTAATAAAGGAAAGCTACTGTGAATGGCTATTTCCTGTCTTAATTTATGTATTCAACCTTGATAAAATTGGCCTTTTCACTAGAGTCAAAGGAAATAGGCTGTTGATACATTGGCTTCGAAAAACTGTCATCCTTCTGAATGTAAAATTTAAAAAATGGAAAAAAAAGTAGAAAAATATCTCGAGCTGGTTAGTGAAAAGAGCAGCTGCTCTTCTTTGACTCTCTGGAACTTTTTTTGCATGCAGACAGAACGATATGATATAGGGACTCCTTTCTTTCTACTACTTTTTTTCAATTTTGTATCAGGCAAGGTTGGGAGATTTTTTGGAGCGCTTTTACTTTTTCAGTTCCATGATGAACTGCAGAAAATAGCTCTGATTTTGATCCAAGCCCCTAATTCTAATTCCTTACATCTGTAAAAGGACCTTAGGTGAAAAGAGAGTGTGATCTTCCCCTGGTGGTTACTCTGAGGCTCCCCTGAAGGCCTAGACTATTTCACATCCCTCAACTAACTTCTGCATGCCAGAAGGAAGCCTAAACTTGGTGGGTTTTTTAATCTTGTTCTCTGAAGTCCCTTTCCATTCTTTCTGCCTGCAGTTCATCACTCTGCAGTTGTCTCAGCCGGGATCTGAGGGTTCTTTCTTAGTTTCCCATATGGGGTCTTTCATAGTGCAAACAACCCCCAAAATAAACAAACAAGCAAATCTTGTCCTGTTTTTACTTAGCTGATACCTGTGTTTTAGAGTTTCTATCTTTGCCTAGAGCCAGGAAGGGAAAAAGCCAATACACTTTGGAACCCAGAGGGCTAAAGAGGAAATTTTCATGAAAATGGACTGTGCTTTTGGTAATTTTTTTTTTATGAAGGGTTGTAAAACATTTGGTCAGATACTTAGAAGACTCACAGAAATCTCCTTTTCAGAGAGATGTGAACACACTCTGCTGATGCAAGAGAATAAAACATTGTTCAGAGTTTCACTGACATTACCTACAGGAAGAAAGAGTAGCACATTATTTTTGTACTTTTTCAATAATAGAGGACTGATATTCTTGCATATGTTCATCCCTGGCAGAAAGCCTGTACATATTTAGCCAACACACTGCATAATTTCACCTTATGAGATGTGAGGCAGGTGCAGACTTTGCCAGTTGCTCACCTTACTTAAGGTGAGAGATCAAACAAATGCTGTCTGGAGCATAAAAAAATTAAAAAACCCCCAAAATCTCAAAGTGGAAAAGTCAGAGAGTGAGCTTCTTTGTGGGACCATCCACAGTGGTGATTGAGCATTCTTTTGGCTCTTAGTCCTAGAGCAGAAAAAGAGAAGACAAACATTTCTGTTGTCACAGCTGAGCCCACTGATAGGAAGTTATTTGGTTAGTGGAAATGTAATTTGTCTTTGTTTCTTAGTGACAACTCCATGCTAGACCTACTTTATGATCCTCGGGAGCTATGTAATGTTGTGTTCAAGTGATTTATTTGCTAAGTTAAGGTTAAATTTGTCTCTACAGCAATGATACTTAGATTTTGTGAAAATTATAGGCTAAGATAGGGCCATACTCATAACTAAACTTAGAAAGCTTTTGAGGGAGAGAGAAGAGGAAGAATAGAAAACACCAGAGTAAACTTAAACTTCTTAATGATACCCATGTGAAGATGGTAATTCCTTGGTACATTGTTAAATAGTTAGAGAATATACAGGAAACTTACAAAATTAGTCTATGTATTAATTTGCAGGTCCCCTGGAAAGTTACTGGACTAAGATGATGATCCCGTTTCAGTGAAGGAACTCTGTTCTTCTGAATAGTAAATGCTGAGAAATACTCCCTGAGCTTCTACTTGGCTGATATGGATTGTCAGTCATTGATATTGTAGAAGTTTGGTTTATTGGGTGTTATGAATATGGGGAGAGAAAGACAGAAAGACTTTGGGTGCTCTTTTTGAATCTTCCCATTCATGCTGTTTATTCCACCTTTCCTGTCTGATATAAATTTATTTGTATAATTTTGCTGTTACTGTTTCATAATATAAAGATGGCAAATGCAATAATAATCAGAGGTAGGTGCTCTCCTGCATGTTACTGACAGCAGAATATAAAAAGTACACTTCACCAAAGAGCCTGTGAACCAGTCAATCCGCTGTGCATTTGACAGGAACCATGGAGCCTCTTCCATGCAAAAAATCAGGAGTGGGGTGGGGAGAAGGCTACAACAGGAGAGTAAATACAGATGGCTGATAGGGAGGGAAGAATTAAACTTCACATGAATGATGTTCTAATGATGATTGCTGATCCCTTTACTTCAGTGTGCCTCATGCCTTATGAACCAAATGATGGTATTCAGAGGAGTCTCAGGCTTAGGAGTCAATTATATCAAATCCAGAGTAATAGTACTTGGAATGAACGAAAGATACTCAAAAGGCAGAACAAGAAATATTTAGATTCCACTGGGTAGAAACCACGATAAACTTCTTAGGGATCCCCATTAATTCGCATCTGGAAAAAGTCTGCAATGAAGATGCGAAGCCATTGAATAAAATAAAATAAGTTACCACTATCATAATTTGAATAGCACAAATTTTAAAAAAAGGCAACAAAACTCTTTTCTAAACAGTAAGAGTTTCATTAACTAATTAAAATGTAAAACCATATTTTTGAAAATTCTGATACATACTACAGAATTACAGGCTATTGGGGAAAAAAGCCCCAAACAAACCCAAAATTGTAATTTACACATCCGTGGAACTTTATATACTTAGGTACTTTCAAGTGCTTTATGGGAAGTGTAAAATTCAATTGTCCCTATTCAGAAGCAATCTCCAAAACCACTTACCTGTTTATGAAAACTTTAAAAATCTAAGAATCATGTTAAAGTAAAATTAGTGATGTTGATTTGTCTTCACTTTAAATAGTTCTGTCTACTCGAGAATGCAAAATTCTCTACTTTTTCCTCCAGTATGGTAAAAATGTGTATGAATATTGAATGTTGTAAGAATAAACCTGCTACTGAGAGCTGGAGCATAAGTGAGGGTGAAGCTTTTCTTATATATGAAAATTTTGCACAATAACTAAAACAGAAGCAAACTAATAGCTTTTTATTGATTTAGCATACATTTTTCAAAGTTTTAATGAAAGAACAGAATAACTTTTATGGTTGGTTGAAAAATTCCAGGTAATGGAACATGAATAAAGTAAACACTTCTAGTCAGCAGGTAGCTTTGCTTTAAAATCTTGTCACAGAACTGTCTCTAAGAATGGGAAATTTCTGTGAATTCATTTTGTAAGCTTATCACTACTAAACTTGGAATGCTTTTATTAATGGCAGTAACTTTATCATTGTCATGAGAACTTTTATGTAGGGAAGGTTTCCTAGATAACTACCTGTCATAGAATCCAATGAAAGTATTATAATATGTCACAATTTTTACTTAATTGTAAGTGAATGTTGGGAAGACTGAAGATCACTGGGGTTTTTTCACCTTCAGGTTAAACACAGTGCAGCTATAATTGATTTAAGATAAAAGAAGGTAGTTTTGGAGTAGCATAATTTCTTCCTCAAAAGCCCATATTTAATTATGCCATGATTTCAATAATATCTACTAGGCAAGTATTGTTATGAGTTGCTTTTAGGAAGTAAAAATTATTTGCTTCTAGGACTCCTACTGGTGTAAGAAACACTTTTGTTTTCTCTGTAGTACTCAACTACAACTTATTTTTGTAGATCGGCAGTTTTCTTACATTTTCTTCACAAATAATCTACAAATGTAATAGATTATCAGCTTCAGTTGAATAAACTGTCAATGGCATTTCCATTTGATAAATCTTGTACAAAGTATATGAATCACTGGTTACAAGTTGAAATTATATATTTATACGCGTGTAAAAGTCTGTGTACATATGTAGCACACAGTGTGGATAGAATAGTGAATAAAGGCATCGATGACCTCAAGAAATGTCTGATTTAACAAATGTATATCTTCAAATTGGAAATCTAATTATTTGCCTTAGATTTGCACTGCTTGCCTTAGATTTGCACTGCTCAGGAACTTAATGCAAGACTATGTTAAATAAACTTATTATTTCCGTTTTTCATTTAACCTGTGGGTTATGGTATGACCAATCTGTTTTATATCCTCAATCAACAGATGATTGTATTTGGTAATAATTTATCAAGAATAAAAATCTGTTTTTGAAACTAATCACCTCATGTTAGGTCTGCCCTTTTTCAGAACCACCATCTGATATTCATTTTGTCTGCAAGACAAACATACTGATGAAAATGCATCTACCACAGGATATAGCTAGTGGAATGAAGCAGTTCTACTCTCTGTATATATTTAGAATATTTTGTTTTCTCAACAGATGGACCAAATTTTAGTATTAAAAGGAAAAAAAATCAATTTTACATAGAACATAAACAATTTTTAAGAAGTACGTTTTGCATTTCTGATTAGTTTCTAGCAAAACATCCCATGGAATTTGAGGGTCAACTTGGGCCATATCAGGGAGAAAAGATTTAAAAGGTTACTTTAACTGCTTTCTGTGTTTGCCGTCAGAGGGCTGTATCTGGAGGTCAGAGAGTTCTGAGCAAGTCTTTGGATTTGGCCCACTGAATTTAAATGCTGGGGTTTACTTTTGGGTGTTCTCCATGGTCTCTGAAGTGGCTGTTGTTTGGAGAGATTGAAAGCACAGATGAATTCATGCACTGTCCTGTGACTTCCGCCCCTCTCTGCTCAGACCTCTGGCCATTGCCTAACACGACGTATTCTTTTTTTAGGCTGTTTGCTGAGTCTTTTAATTATTTTTGGGATCTTTCCTAATCAAAGCTTCCCATAACACTAAAATATAGGCTTGATCAAGACACCATGGAAGCTCAATGCATGGAGTACTTGGAATATGGAGCACAGATTTATGCTCTGTATACAGTAGTTCTGTGACATTAACTTCTGTCCCAGGAGGTCTGAACTGGGAATACCAAGCTCATTTTAATTTGCAGTGCCAGCTAGATTTAGACTTTTTGACCCTACTGAAATTCTACTCTGCTTTTTATAGTGCAAAAAACTTATTAAATTTTAAAGTAAATCTCAAAAGAGGCAATAAACTGCTACAAAGTCATGAAATTATTTTATGATTTTTAATTTTTAAGAACTGCACGTACTGCAGCTGGAATTCTTCCAGTGTTCATTCTTCCCCAACTGCTTTATTAAAATAAATCCAAACACTTTCCCAAGGAAGTTATAAGTTGTTAGCAAAATTAGGAAGTTAGGAATTTTATGATGTCACGTTTGTGATAGAGTATTTTTATACTACCTTTTAGCAGGCAGTTATCAGTGTGATTTGAGATCACAACAATAACCAGTATTTACAATTCCGAGTAATGTATTCTGGAGTCAATAGTTTACCTACGGGTGAGCTGTTCTTATTCTACACATTCATTTCATTTTTGGGAGGTGTTTTTTTTTATAGACTTCAGCCAGGGGGCTTACCATTCTCCTATAACTTTCACCCTTCCTCCACCCTTATTTTGCTGGTGTCTTGGCCACCATGACAACAAGGATTTTATCTGACAAAAAGTTAAAAAGCTTTGGAAAACAAAGAGGCTAAAAAATGAAATGCAGCTGTTTGCACACAAATATAAACCAGAAGGCCTCAAATCCTTTCTACTGATTGGCTGGATTACTTGAAATGTGGCTCATTGTTTCATAATAATCAGCAGTTATTTTTCCCTATTAAAATGTAGACTGGCAAAGTATTGGAAACAGCTTTCCCAATCCATTTCTATGAGGAACTGGGAATATAAAACATCCCTATAACTTTTACTACTTATATGTTAAGGGACCCACCAAAACAAAACTGTCTAGGTTCAAAATCCATTTTATATATACATGCATATTAAAAATGGTTTTATATACTATTTTTCAATACTGAGGAGTCTTTTACAAAGTAGCATTTGTCATTATTGGTGGTGCTGTGAGTAGGCAAATGTGGCATCTGCCATAAGTTCAGTTGTAGCTCTTGCGTATCTTTAGGTGTGTTGATCCTATTTTATTGAGAAAGGAAATGTTGGCCAGGATTCTGGAGTTACACCCAAGCTTTAAAGAAAAATGATGAGAGATCAATTTCCAGTTGGATGCCAATCAAAGACAGGCAGAGATTTACAGCTCCTTCATTTATCACATCACAGCAGGCTCAAGCCCAGCATTGAAGTTTTCTTGCCCAGTATGGTTGTAATTTTAACTGTGTAGCAGTAATTCACCTATACTGACACATAATGAAATAAAATACTTAAGGTGTTGTTTTCATGTTGATTTCAAATATTACTGTAGTATCAGGGTATCCAGAGAAATGGAATAAGGCTACAGTATAAAACAAAGATAGCACAAATTCTGATCCAACCTGTAGCCAGCAACGTATGAATCTACATCCACCTGCTCCCTAGCAAGAAGAAAGACTCTTAGTTTTTAGTAAATACTAAGACTACAAATACAGCAGAATTATACAAATTTTTGAGAAAAAGCAGATGATTTTGTCTTCTCTGCTGAGGTCCCTTGGGTGTGAGTGCAAGATAGGAAGCCATGAGCTCCTGCAATTCTCATTTTTTGGATATTCTCCATGCTGGAAAACAGTGAAAAGCTGGCAGCTTGAACAGTAGTGTCTTTATCAGTGTAAGTTAATTGAATCATTTCTCTTAGTTTTGCAATATTTTTTTTAGAATGCACTTCAGTCTTGACTTGAATTTAGTTTATATTGACTTTTTTAAAATACAGTATTCTTCTGGGTTTTTTCTTTGTCCTCCTTTCTTGTAAAGCCAGGAGTCTTTTAATTTCTGCGAGTGTGTTCCTACTTACACCTAAAACACTGAGGTGATAATTCTGAGAAAGAAGTTATTACTTACAGCTCTTCCAAAATGCAAATACTTGATAGTGTGGAGAAGTCCAGCTCTTCAGCGTGTCAGGAGCTTGACAAAGCTGACTGGGCTGTGAAACTAGATCATTGATGCTGTTAACTTATAAGCATGAGAGTCACTTAGTACTCAAGGACTTGAAAAATTATCTTCATTGTAATGACCTACCTCTTTCTGGAAGGATTAAGTTAAAATCCTAGTAATACCTTTTTAACGATACTTCTGTTGTACCTTGATGCAGTGAGTTTTGGGTAATATGCCATGTGTTTTGTATATTTTATCATCTAAATCTTCTTAAAGCATCATAAGCAAATAAATATTTGATTTCCTTATGCACATTTCTATTCACACAGGATAATAATAAATGGAGAGGAGTGCATGTGAGATGTGCTAGAGAAAGTCCCATCTGCAATGCTGTCATTGGAATTTGCTAGGGAATTTTTTAGTAGAACTGAGAAGAGTAGGGTACATATAGACCTTTTGAAATATGTCCTCAACACCACCTTTTTGGTTTCAGTATAATAATTTGTGGGGGGATACCTTGTGTTTCTCTCTTGCTTCTTTCCTTCAGACCTGGTAAAAAAAAATTGGACATCGAGAAAAGGTAAGGAGAAAAATAAAAAACTCATTGGTCTCAAATTTTTTCTGCCAAATCTGAAAGATGATATTCTGATTTAGAAGATATTCTGCATAAAAGTCAGTTTTCTTGCTGTTGTACATCAGTTCTTCAGTATGCTTCTAATCCTAAGAAGTTTCTCAAATAAATGTTTACTTGAAAAACATCAGTTTAAAATAGATTCCTCCTCTTCTCTAGATTTTTATTTTGGAGGTGGTATTTGTAGTTAATCCGTAGTATTTGAATTGTTACTAAAGAAGTAACAGTTCAGTTTTGAGCTGTTGTTTCTCCTTGCCTTCCAAGTTTCTCACAGGAAGAGCAGAGTCTTGAGAAATTTTATATGTAAATTTATTTTGCTTTAGTCAGACTTCTTTGGGGATGAATGTTCCTACAGCAGCAGAACTGGATTCGTTTATAGTTATCACAGGAACTAAAAGTATGTATTAAAATATATATATACATGTGGTAGATTTGTATATATGTATGTATGATTCTTGCTAATGAAGTACTGATTTCAAATGCACTCAGTTTTAAAAAATAGAAAATAAAACCAAAACATCAACAATGAATGGTTTTGGTGGTTCTGTTTGCTTTAATTCTATTGCTCTTTATCTGGCTCTCTTGATGAGGTTAATATAATTTACATTCAGTGGCCAATTCTACATTTTGAAGTTTTCACACATGGTTTGAGTTTCTAGAGGTTTCCTTAATTTTATCCATGCATAAATTCAGTGTCTAGTCTAAGCTAGTTATCTAAGCTTCCTGTATTAAAGCACACAGTGAGGGGCGTCTTGTCCAAAACTGTCCTAAGATTGGTATCTAAAGTGGGGGCAAATGTTCTCCCATGAAACTTTTATCTGTCCAGGTTTAATGGGAAATTGGCTCCCTAGACTAGTTGCCTGACTTTTTGCCCAAGGTGGTAGATGAGATAAATGCCACCCCATGTGATAAATAACATCATTTTAAGGCTTCCTCAGTGCAAGGAAACTAGGCTAGTGATTTTGGAGTGTCTTATACGCTTAAGTAGCCCCATTAGCCCTGGTAAGCTTCTCATTCTTTTAAAGATAAACACAGGAATAAATCCATGTGAGATAGACCCAAACCAGTAAGTTGACTTCTGTTTACTACAGAGTTATTTCGGAGCACTTTGCTATGTACCCATTCAGTTCCTGATGTATCAGCCTCTTGGGAGAAATGCGGTGTATTCCTTGGTACTGCTTCATGGGTTTCTTAAAACCAATGTGCAGAATGACGAGCTTAGTGATCCTCAATTTTAATTCTAGCTCAGATTCCAAAAGCTCAATGTTAAGAACATTTTATTACTGCTTTACAGTTTAGCCTTCTGTCAATAGTTTGGCCTGCAAATCAAACAAGCGTGTCTTCCTAGGGCTAAGCATGGGTACAAAGGCAGTTA
The DNA here is from genome assembly GCA_013397845.1 of Melanocharis versteri. Classification (NCBI taxonomy): domain Eukaryota; kingdom Metazoa; phylum Chordata; class Aves; order Passeriformes; family Melanocharitidae; genus Melanocharis; species Melanocharis versteri. The sequence goes on along the minus strand of VZTG01009268.1, from coordinate 295,228 downwards.
CCATGGTTCAGCTGATGCATGTTAACTAGTTGAACTGAGATAACTGGATTCTGTGTCTGTGCCCTTTTTATTTCTCTAGGAAAGTCATATAGCGTCTCTGGTTCTGCCTTGCTTAGAGCCAAAAGAAATAGAGGTAGAGACTGAGGCAGACTAGAAATCATAATCTTGGCAGTGCACTGAAATTCATCTATTTAAGCACAAGCATACTGTGTCACAGTTGCTCCCAACATAATTCGAGGCAGATGCCCTCAGTCTGTCCTTCACCAAACTGAGTTTACAGTTCCTATCACTATTTCCATCTGTAGGAGAGGCAAGAAGTCTGAAAGGTTCAGTGTTCCCCCTTTCCATAGAAATGTAGGTGAAAACCTCATTTATCTCTGGGAAACAGTATATTTAGCCTGTATTTGCTATGTATTAACTGCTGCTTGTGAGAAACTATACATTCTGTTATTTTACTTTTAATATTAGAATTCATATTGGTAGAAATTCAAATCTGCCTGTCTCTGTAATCCTGCTGGGAGGGGGAGAAAATGATTACATTTCAGATAAATTGGATCAGTAGGAAATATTCCTTCCTTATCTTCTAAAAACCTGCAACTGTGTAGTACCAGCATATTCTCAACTAACTTAGATCACAATTCACAGTATTGTGCAGAGAGAGCCAGGCATCTGAAATAATGTGAGGCTTGAATGGCATGGGAAGACATTTCAGTTTTTTAGCATGAGCTTGTGCATCTGTTTTATTTTCCTTGGTCACTGCAATAGAATAAAACAGAGAGGGAAAACAGGTAGAAAAGGATGAGACTCATGGAGAGAGTGGGGAAAATGGACATTTTTAACAGTGAATTCAAAAAAGGGTGAACCTATGTGCTTTAATTTGGTGCTGTGTGTGTCTTTTTGCATAATTTTACTACGATTCAGGCATTCCAGTGTGACTGCGAGGTCATAACTAGCAACTGGGGTGGATGTTCATGATGCTTTCAGCTCTCATTAAAATTAATTGGAATTGAGAGAACTCAACATCTGGCATCATTGGGTCCATCCTTAGCACCTTTATGAAAGGCCATTATAAATAAAACTTTCAGTAGATTTAGATGAAGTTATATAAGAGTGTCTAACGTTTAGGATATGCTGTATTTAGTGACTAAAAAAGGAATTAATTATTAAGCTTCTTCACATCATCAATTACTTCATATGTATGTTTACTTTCTCACTTATCCCTTTTTAATATACTTTGGCAATTATTGCATTAGCAGACAAATACTTTTAATGAGACTGAATCTAAAGGAAATATGACTTTATACTGAACCCCAGTAATGATTCCTCATGTGAGAGAAGGTGTTATAAGACTGAGTTTTAAGCAAGTTGGAAAGTGTGACGTTGGCTGTGTGTCTCAACTAAATGAATTAGCTGGCAGTTGAGAAAAGGATGTGCTTTTAGCTAAGAAACAATTGGACAGAAAAGATGACTGCTATGCCAAACTGAATGAAAAGCCACTAGAGAAAATGCTCTGTGGCAGTTTCTTTTGAAGTGAGTTTCTAGATCTTTGGAAGGAGCTTGCCAGGGCTAGACTGGAAGTTCTCTGTAATTATTTAACTGCCAGAAGTTGAACTACAACATACACTTAGCTCAGGAACAGAGTGAGATTCAGGAATAGACAGAATAAAGTAGCCATGTGCTGCGTATGGTTGTTTTGTATGGCACTGTTACCACAAAATACTGTTTCTCTCCCACTGACTTTGAGGCACAGCTGCTAGCAAATCGTGCCATTAGGCTCACAGTGTTCTCATGCACTATGGCTGGAACCAGGGATTGGCATCTTGGGGTGCCTGCAGCATCAAATTAGGGGGTGATAGAAAAAGAGCCTAACAGGAGGATGTCCAGGACACCTACCTGCTGCCCTCAATTTAAGAATGACAGTAGCTAAATTTAGTTGTACAAGTATAACAAGAACACAGTTGGGAGTTAAGCAACTGGAGCAGCCAATAGAGAAAATTAGGTGTATCTGAAGGGAAAGTCGGTACATTGGGGCAATGGGGGGGATTCTTGATCGACTTTTCAGTTGAGATGCATGTTTTAAAGTTGCAGAGTGAGTACTTCATCTGGTCAGGATCCAAATTGAGAATGCGTCCAGTGAGGATGGCATACAGCTGCCCTCTTTGTTGTGTAATTGCTAGTGACAAGCACAAAAAGTAGATGTGATTTGAGTTCCCTCCAGCCTGAAGAGATTTATCCCCTGCCTTCCAAGATGCTAGATGAGTCCCCTGCTTCTGTGCCCCAGAGAATAATTGTACCAGTAGAGGTTCATCCTTCACCTGTGCTGCTTGGAGTGGGATGTGATGTTGCCAGGAATTCAAGAGGGCAGACAAACATGAGCAAGCTGGAGTTGTTAAACTAATAGAAGAGGGGGAGCCAACTAATTTCTCTATTTAATGATCATTTAATGGAAAATTCCAAAGAGAGATACAGTAAAAAAAANAAAAAAAAAAAAGAAGAAATAACAATTAGAAATATAAATTTCCAGATCCTACAGTCTCAAAAGTAATACAATAGCAGGTATAACACAGTATATCCTCTGTGAAATGACAAACAGAAAACTACACTGGCTGAATATTTATTAGTGAGAACATAGAAAACAGTTCCACATGAATAAGGCAGCTAGACTTTGACCGTTTCCAGCTTCATCTTATTGTTTAGGCTGTGGTGCCCGCTGCAAAATGGATTAGAACTGTTTTTAAACACAGATTCTCGCTTGTGGAAAATCAGCTACTGGCAGCAGTGTCTCGCTCTACAGTGGAGTCCAAAGGCGATTGTCCCAATGGCTTCTAACTTCCTCTGGGGTCTGTAACGTGATTACATTGCTGTGGGGCTGGCTAGACTGCTCTTCCTCTGGGAGCAGTTTAACCTTTAATTTGGAGGAATTTGCACTGTTACATATCTGTGTACAAAGGTAATATCGTATGGTTTGTGCTCTGGATGTGCGTTGTCTATTTCCACATACACTTTAAATTGAGCCTGCGTTATGTGAAATCAACATATTCTCTTCAAAGACCACCTACCATCAGGATCCTGACATCATGTTTTTCTTGAGAATCAGTGTGGTAAATGGTACAGATCATGCTTTCCAGCCTTCACTATTCTTATATCAGTTTGCTAATCAGACAGAGCAACAATAGTTGAAACACTGTTCTTTTTAATATAAAAGTGTTCACGTTTTACATATGTTTTATCCGTTCTTTTATTTTACGTGTACAGTTGGGACTTTTGTAATGTTCTCAATCCCCATTGGCCTTATTGACTTTGCAATGATTTAAAGATTTTAAGGATTTTAATTCTCCTAGTCCTTTCCCTCTCCGCTCTTAACGTTTCTACATTTCAATTTTATTGGCCTCAGGAAAAATTAATAAGTAGTAGCTATTTTTAATAAATCTTTCATTTATTTCCATTGCATCTATCCTCAGTAGTATGAAGAACTTTTTTAGGTTAAATACTATGGTTTGTACTTTGTTCTCCTACTGCTATTGGTATTAACAGTCAAAATTCTCTATGTATTAACATATGGCATGAAAATAGAAATCTTAATCAATTATTTTATTAATTATTGAGCAATTATGTAATTTTAATCCTAATAGAATACAGAGCTGTAGTTTCCTTTTATTGACATTTTCTTTCTGGATTTGTGTGGCTTTTATGCACCTTAACTTGTTTTAAAACCTAGTCCATACAATTTTTAAATCCTCTGTATTTTTCAAAGCTTTATCTTTGTAAAAGGAGTCAGTTTTGTTTTGCATATCTAAGTAATCACTACAGTTGAATTAAACTTTTTAAATTAAAAATTTATCCTCATTCAAATGTATTATTTAAACTGTTTAATGAGATGGAATGAATTTCCATCTGAATAGTATCTGTCTCATAGTCATGGCAGATCTCTATTTATAAGACCAAGGAGATCTAAACAGAGGTGTAATCTAAAAATTCAATGTTTGACTCGGTGTACATATTCATTGGAAATGTTGAGATGCTTTACTTTGTTTAGTGTACTTATCATGTGGAGCTTCTTGTCTTGCAGACTCTGTTGTTAGTAGTATTGCTACTACAATTAGCACTTACGTGACTGTATTATTCTAGTAATAAGGAGGTGATCTGGTCCATCTTAAAGCAGGTCAAAGCCAGATAAGACTGCTCAGGCCATATCCAGTTGAGTTGCCATACATCTAGAGTTCAAGATTCCACAGCCCGTCTGGGCAGCCTATTCCAGTGTTTGACAACCCTAGCAGTGAAAAAAATATTTTTAGCATTGTGGCAGCTTTATTGGGCTCAAATCCAGAGTCAAGAGTATTGGGTTTAGCTTATACTTCAGAAATGTAGAACATGCTTTAAATCATCCAAATAGCTTATTGACAAAGAATGAACAATTCACAAAATAATCTTCCATACCCAAATTCTTGGCTGATGACTCTTTGCTGGAGCATCTATGTTCTTTACAGTTAAAACTTGAATTCAGCACCACTCTTCTTATCATTGTGTTACATCTATGAGATGTTTACAGGACTTGATATTACTGGGTGGACGTGAGATCGTGAGCACCACTGTAAAAATTTCTTATGGATAACATCTAATATAGGAACCACAGTTGCTTAAAGCTGAGGTGTACCTGCTCTACAGACTTACTTGTTTATACAGGGAACTACAGTAATGCCATGGAGTGTTCTATGAGATTAAACATTTTTTGCATCATTATTCGAAATCCTCTAGGAAATTTTCTGTATCTTACCGTGTTCTGTGCCATCCGGATTATTATTGGTGGCAACAAGTTTTCTATCACTGACAAGCTCTAATAAAGATACAGATTAGTAATGTCTTTCTCCTGTAATATAAAGAGCTACATGGATCGTATTTTTGCTGTAATTATAGCAGTTTTGCCCTGAAAGTTATATTGTAAAATCATAGTAGGGTTGGGGGGTTTTAAATTGGAATTAAATTCTCTGTGCAGCTTGACTATTTCTTTGTGCTCATTCTTAAGGATATAGCAATCATTGCATTGGGATGTTGGGAATTCTGCCTCTTTCAATGCTTTTTAAAATTGGAACTGTTCATCATAGCTGCAGTTATTAGAATCAATCTTTTTAGTCAATACCATTCTCATATTTAATTCCGTCAGGAAAAGGGCCAGATTTTGGTGTTGTATCACTTCTACACGTAGAAGTTCAAAATTCAGTTAAAATTGGCTTTGTTTATCTTATTGTTCAGATGGAGGTGGCTCATGGTTTAAGTTAGGGCAATATTTTGTAGAGATGTAAGAGAAAATGAAAAGGAGGAGCATTTCACTGTCATGTTTGGAGGTTTAGGGCTGTTATTTTTCTTTCCCTTTTAATTTTTTTATTTTATTTCCCTTTTCTTTCTCTTTTCCATATTTTTCTTTCCCATTTCCTTATTTTTCTTTCCCCTTTCCTTATTTTTCTTTCCCCTTTATTATTTTTTTCTTTCAGTGGCAACTGTTTGAAGCTGCTCAGTAGTTTGGAATGTTAGAGTGACTCCCAGGGAGCTGGGTTAGTGGGCAGGTGATGCAGTCATGGGTATCACATACCTCTCCAATTTTTCACATGGATATTACCTTCATGTATATGGGGTGCGAGTGCGTGCTCTGTACATACATCTTCCAGAAACTCCAGGCAGCTGTATTTTTGTCGATAATGTATATGAAACAACATCACAGTCAGGTGGTGGGAAAAACAGTGCATTTCATGAATTTATGAAATACTGTATAAGTATCCACTTACATTCTAGCTATGACAACATAAGCCTGAAATTCCTTCTTTTTTCTTTTAAAGTTATCCTTTCTCCTAAGAATGAACATTTTCACTTCTAAAAACTAGACTTCAGGATATGTTCAAAACTTGATGACAAAAAAGTATTATAATCTGCAAGTTAATAAAGGGAAGCCATGTGATGAACACGATTTAGTTCTACTTTTGTCCCAGATGTCTTGGGTCTAGAAATTAAAGATTTTTCCTACACACCAGTACAGGCTGTCACTGCTAAGTGTTTCCAGATCCACTGCGTGTGTGTGCTTTAAAACCATGTACATGTAGCATGTCTCATGCACAGGGGATAATGCAATTGTAATTGTAGAATCATGTTCTGCAACATTAATTCTTACACCCTGACTGGTAAGTAATTTTGTTTTCATGAAATGTTTAATACTTGGTACTTTTTGCTTCTTCCTATTTAAAATAGTTAAATACTCCCATGAATTTGAAGCAGTCTTTATTGATAAAGTAACTTGAACCTTAAAAGAAGCGCCAAGTTGTCTTTGATAGGTACAATCTGTCTGTGGCCTGGGAAGGAGGAGAGGGTGAATGGGCTTGAACTGGCTTACGTTCTGCAGTCCAAGACAGAATCCCTGCAGGAACACTGAGGTTTCCCTGCCACAGAGAACAGTGCCGTTCTCTTACAGATGAGCACAGTGTCTCCCCAGTGAGAGTATGAGTGGATCTTGTGCCCTTCTAGGCACTGTTTGGGGTAAGCAGCAAGTGTTTAGCTGGTATGTCCTGTCCTTTTATTCTTGCACTAGTAAGTGTTATAAAAAGACTTAGCCTTTTGTTTATGGACCACATGAAATCAAAGGGAATTTTTCACTAATCTTTGTCATACATTGCAGGAAACCTTATGTGAAGAGTCAAAGCTGTGGTATTTCTGCAACACAGGTCAGAAGTTTTCTGTGGCTGTGTTTCTGTGTTCTGTCTCACAGAACAGAGGTTTCTATATGAAAACCAATCAGCATGAGGCTACTGAAGGAGTACTGTGTTTTATGGCTAAAACCATGCTGGAAGAACCACTCTGAGAAGGCTTAGTTAGAAAACAAGATTGCTTTGGACCTGGGAAGAACTTTCTAGGCTTCAAATGGAGCTTTAAGTGTTCGTGATCCAAACTATGTAATTCAAGTGCCAATGAAAAAGAGACATAGGTCTTGAGTTCTTAAACTGGGGTAGGGAAGAAGGTCTAGGTTTCAATGGATGGTTGCTCAGCACCGTTTTGAAAATGTAGCTATTACTGTATGGTGTGTTAGGTTATGAGCCTAGAAATTATGGTGTCCAAAGTCATAAGTCAGTTTCAAAAAGATAATCAGTGAAATGAATTCCAGTCATTAAGTATTGCATGGTCTAAAGATTGTGTGAAGACATTTTCATACAATTCTGTTCCTGCTTCTAAGAGGAAGAAGGTCTTTAGGCATTCTAAAACAAAGCATCATACATTAAAAGCTTTCAAAGTTTTTAAAAAAATAATTTATCGATAAGAAGTATTTTTTCAAAGAAATAACAAAATTACAGCAGTTTATGTATAGAGCAAGAACTTGGTAGCCAACCAAGACTGGCATGGTGTACATGTATGTAGTGTAATTTCTGTTGTACTTTAGTAAAAAAACCTGGTCATTGATGACCTCATGGTTCTTTATGGCAATAAGTTCATTGCATATCTCATTTGAAGAATACAGACCACCTGCATTACTGATACTCTCGATTTCAAGGATCCTTCTGAAAAAACATCTAGGTATAGAAGATGTAGATGTTTTGGAGGCCTTGTAAAGTCCATTTTGACTTGAGTTTTGTCATAAGTGGTGCATTTTAGACCTAAAAGTTCCCTTGTATCATTTCTTCTTTACAAACTTATTTATGCAAAGCCCATTGGTATGAAATGGGTTTATAACTTGATTCTGAAATTGCCATCTACCTACTGTGGAACTGGTAGGAGGCATAGAAGTGGTTTTGTGACCTGCTGTAGTAGAAAATTGTAGCAAACAGACTTACAGGCAGTACAAAAGTACTGTAAAAATGTTTGATTGCTTCTTAAACCTAAACAGGGACATATAAAAACAATAATAAACATGTATGCAGCCCTCTAATATGCTTGGTTGTACAATTTTTGACTGGAAAAGCATAAGTGAGTAATTAGATAATTGCTGCCTTGATTGAGCTTAATAGGAAACATTTCAATTAGGCTAAAACTACACAGAGAGGAAGTAGGCTTTTATAAAGGGAAACATTCCTTGTCATGCAACTGTCAGCTTTTGCCCACACGAAGAGATGGAATTAAGTGGATCTATGCAAAGGAAACAAAAAGAGGGAAAGAAAAAGGGGGGGGAAGAAAAGACTGGCATAAATATACTTGTACATAAACAGTGTCTTCTGATACAATTTCTTGATGATTCCAGTTTTGATAACATGTCTCTTATAAACCTCTTGGCTGCAACAAATTATGGCATTAAATCCGTAGGAGAGGTTAAGTTTCTGCTTAAAAAAAAGAAACAGAGAGAGATACAGAAAACTTTTCTCATTCTGCATAATTTAACATTTTTTTCAGATTGTCCTCACCTGCCAGCAGTGTAAAATGTAGTATGACATTTATATATTTTCCTTCTGTACAGGAGGAGTGCCCATGCACTATTCAAGAATTTCTCTGCAGAGCCACTTGTGTGTCAGGAGCCAGTTTCCTTTAGATGGTGCATGGGTGAATACCTGAGCTGGGACTGCAAGACATCTGAGTTTTGTTATGGGTACTTCCATAGACTCTAGCCATACCTGCTGTCACGGGTGGGCTCATGGGCATTTTGTCCACGTTAATGCCATCCTGGTGGTCATACCAACAATTAGAAAAAATGTTTTTTCCATGACTGGCTGGTATGTTAAAATAAAACTGAACAGATGCTCTGTTGTCGTCTAATATTACCTTCCCCTGGCCCGAGGCTGCCTGGCCGCTGCTGATGAAATCACCCACAGCAATTACATAGCTTGTAAGTCCATTACAGCTCCTATGGGCCCAGAAATGCAGCTAGGGCTGGAGAGGAGTGGGAGGACTGAGAGACATGAGCTGAGCAGTTTGCAGGAGGGTGAGAAGCGTGTTCATGGAACACAAGTACAGCTTTTTCCTTGCGGAAAAGGCTTTTCCTTGTTTTGCCTTGTGGGACATGCAGCTGCTCAACAGCCATTTACCACCTAAGAAGGAACATCTATTTCCATCCAGCTAGAAAATATTAGGTTACATATACCTGCTCTTTGTTCATAAATTCATTATAAGCCACTGAGTCTCTATATGACATTACTTACTGTAGTTTCAGTAGTTTATATTTAAGTGTTATGAATGCTGTCTCAGCTAAGGACTGTGCTAGTTTTAATGCTCTGATCAGTGGCTTGGAGAGGGGCACACCTCTCTTGCAGACAAAGCTGCTCTTGAGGTTGAACTGTCAGTCAGGAATGTGTGGCTTTTGCTTTGGGAGTTGTGGGTACCACTGGGAGAGGTTAAATTATCTGTTAAATGTTGCATCAGTGTCCTAATGTAGCATTAGCAGATACTGAGATTCTACTGATTTTTGTTTTGGAAGCAAAGCCTAATAGTGCCACCAAATATTTGGTGGTATTTTTTGATAAAGGTTGGAGCATTTCAATGCCTAATTGAGGAATTTCATCTATCTGAGGATGGACTAGACTTCATCAGTCAGTGTTTTGCAGCTTAGTGTTTAACTTTGGGTATGAAAATGTGAAGTGTTGATATTTCTTTAGTAGGAAGAGATTTATGTATGGCAGTTTTCAAAACAGAAAACTTTTGCATATGTCTAAAGAAGAAAAGGATGATTTCCAGCAGGTTTACTTGTATTTGGGCACAGGGACAGGAGCAAGGGGAGACTGAGTTCCATTAGGAGTGGACTTCTGATTTCAGAGGTGCTTCATATGCCAAAAATGAGAATAAAGCTAGTGTGAGTGTGAGCTCATCAATGAAGAAAAGATGGTGATAGTTTCCATTTACATGCACCAAAGCTTAATGTGTTGCATGAAAGATTCATGCAAAGACTCTAGCTTTGTTTTTTAATGTGTTTTTCTGCATGCAGAAGTTAAGTAAAAATAATGTTCTTTTTTCATAGACTAAAAATTAGATAGAATTTGCATATTTTCATACGGTACAGCCAGTAATTCCCTTGAGTTCCTCATGGAATTGTTACAGTTGCTGCTGAAGCATGGTGTCAAGTTTGTTTAGCCTAGAAATAGTTGGCCTGAGGTAAAGGACTATTGGAGGTTTTCACATTTGCAGTTATAATTTAGTAATTTATGTTTGCATGAAGTATGACAAATTGACTAATGACTGCCCTAAAGAGAGATGCCAGCCTGGCATTTCATATGTAGAAATCTTATGGCGTTATCAAGCGGACTGTCTACTCTACAGGGCAGTAATAACTCTGCTGCTCCATTCTTAAATTTTATATTTTAGTTAGGTAGAATTCCTCATGTAGTCTTTTTTTCCAGGAGCTGCTTTAGCTGGAGTTCTGCATTATGACAGAAGCTTGACATTCTGCCAGAAAAGTTGGAAATGAAGGAAACTTAAAATAAATACTGGTGATATTTCTCTTTCTCTCTCCCTTTCTCCTTCTCTTTTTCTCTCCCTCTCTTTTTAAAGAAAGGCATATGTTCTTATCCTAACTTGTCCCAGTAGAGGGTCAATTACAACCAGTTGGCTGCAAGTCCAATCCAAGAAAAATACTGAGTACAGAAACTTCAGCAACAGGTACCAAGGGCCTCTAGTACAGTCAGTCATTCCCAGTACATATGAAATGTGAACATAAAGCCTATGGGTAAGATATTTTTAGGCCCTAAGTTTCCCATGATGGTCCAAAATGAATCAATAAATTAAAGCAGACATTTTTGTGTAGTTAGGTATTTTCCTGGATAACTCTTAAATGTCCACAATAGTATGAGATCTTTTATATGAATCGTGAGAATAGAACAATGTCTTATTTAGAAAAATATGCCTTGCCAAATGCTCACATATAGGCAAATATTCTGTAACTTGCTCTTGTAGGGTCAAGTAAACATTAAACTATAGAGCTAGATAAAAAACCCAAGCGTGTATGCATAATAATAATCACACAAAGGAAAAAAGTACACAAGTGGTCTGCTTTGCTGATGTCAGTCCTCACATCCTTGCACACACTGTGTCTTAGGACCAACTTACACTAGCGGAATTCACCTCTGGTGGAATAAGTTACTTCCAAATCAACTGAAGTGTGAAGGCAACAGGGTATTAATGCCTGAGCTCTACCAGATTGACACAGGAGCTTTGGGTGCTGCTCAGATGAAAGGTGTTGAGACCAAGGCTAATGATAGTATTTAGCAATATTTTTGAGCAAGTATGTTTAAAGATCGGACAAACTTCAGACTTAAAGATATTTAATTTATTCCACAGACAAGGAGCAGTAAATGTTACTCATTTTTGATGGAAGCATTTAATTAAGCTGGCTTCTCTTCTATGCATCAGTATTTATAGAATGAAGAGGGAATATGTGCCTGCTAACATTACTACTTATTCGGCATGTTGATTAGATTTAGAAATCTAATATTTCTCTTTTAGAGAAAGCAACCACACAGGTTTGAAATGGCCCTGTTCCACCTTAATCTCCGTGCAGGAGACCTTTCAGGGCAGCTTTTGCATGCATTTCCTTTCTGTGGTTTGTGCCTGTGTGCTTTCAGTATATAACTCAGTCGTTCTTGGGTTCTTGGATGTATGTGATGGACCAACATCCTGATCATTCTGTTGGTATTCAAGGAGTGGAAACAAAACTCCACAACTCTTTGGCACTAATTGAAGAGCCCAGGCTTCGCAGCCACAGAAACTAATTGTTCAAACCCTCTGTAGGCTCTGTAACACATTCCACATGAACTCATCTGTTTCCAGACTGGTTGAAATATTTTTAATGGAACAGATTTCTCTATAAAAGATAAAAATGCAGTTTTGGTGCAATAAAAAAGTTTTTTAGGAGTAGCTTATTTTGATAACTTCTCAATAATAAGAATAAAAATTAATCCAACAATTTTCTGAATTAATTTCAAAAATGTGTGCATTTGATGTGATAAAATGTTTTATTTCAATGATTTTGTCTGGACTTGTGTGTGTGTCTTTTCAGTATTTATGTATAACGTATTTATTTCAGCTTGTAACATTATGTTTGATATCACAATAAGTTTTAAGTTTTAAAAAACATTATAATTGGCATGCTAGGAACTTAATTTTTTTTAATCTTGGAAAACTGAATATCTCAATACTGCCAGAAGGAAAATTTGACATTATAGAAAGCAAGATTAGTTTAGTAGTCCTGATATTTTTTCTCTTGAATTTTTATTCTGTGGAAGTAGTTAAAATGTTCCTTCCCTAATTTTAATTTCTCTCCTTCTGAAAAGTATCTAGCTTGCAACATAATGAAAATTCTAGTTAGATTATCCCTACTGTCAAACACTGAAGGAAATTTGCCCTGTCTTTAAACTTGCTATAAAGTAGTTTCTGGTGATACTGTATCCATTAGAGTCTGTGACTGTGACTAACTAGTTTTACCTTTTTTATATGGTTCGTTAAAACAGGTTTTCATACAAAAATTGCCAACTTGCATTCTCTTGTCATACAGATAGTTGTTATTTATTTTAAAAAGAAATTTAGATGAATCAACAAGTACTGAGGCTTATTGTCAGTCACGCTGACACTTTGTAGTCAGTACCCATGCAAGAAGATTTGTAGTTTAAGTCCTAAGACAGAGATTCAGGAAATCTGTTTTTAGTTCCTAATACTTTCAAAATCTTTCTATCTAACCTTGGGCAAAATATTTTTCATAAGCAAAAGGAATAATTTTTCATTCTCTCAGGATCTTTTCCAATAATCCCTTCATTTATTGTTTATAAGGCATTCTGATGAAGCTTGTTGAAAAGCTGTAAGTATCTGAGGGCATATCGTTTTCCTTGTTGGTTAAATGTTGAATGAAAGGTCTTATATATTAAGGAACTTACTATTAGGCAAAAATTAAAATACTGAAAATTATCATAGTAGGGCTAAGTAGACTTTACTAAAATTAAAGATTTGCAGATATTCCAGTAAACAGAATGCTGCTTTCTTTGAGGATTCTTTTTGTTTGGGCATTGTTTGGGAATATAGTGCTTAGTGAAAAGGAGAAGCCTCTGGTAAATAAAGCAAAGAGATAAGTGATCTATCCACTGACAAAAGGATGATATTGCAAATAGCTTGTTCTAATGCATTTTAGTGTTTTTTCCGAGCTACTTTGTGAAACAATTTTGACTATCAAAATGATTGAAAGGCAACCTGTGAATGATTCGAAAACCATAAATAATTATTGATATTTATGTCTCAATAAACTGCCTACAGTGAGCCTGAGACTCAGTGTGCCTTACATTTTATGTCTGTACTGTACAAATCTGACGAAAACATACAAATCTGCAAACAAGACAGCTGTAAAAGCACACTTTACAAACACTATTGTGTTTGAGTTTGGCTGTGAAAAACTAGCATTTATCAAGGGAGCCACACTGTTAATCAACTCACTTTTGCAGAACAGTAAGCTGCTGATTTCCAAAATGCTAAAGACATCAGGCAGGGACAGCCGTCACTTTTTTTGAAGAAAGCTATCTTGAGGGTACTGCAGGACAGTAATATTGAAGTTCAGTATTCCGAAGAAGGTTAAAATTGCAGTGGGAGCCTAGCCTTGGATGAGAAATTCTGGATAGGATAGATGTGAATTTGGTAGGTTCAAACCACCTCTCTTTGCTACAACCATTTCATAAGCTTCGGTGTTTTGCAAAGGGCAGCAGGATCATAAAATCATAGAATCGTTTGGATTAAAAAGGGTCTTAAAAATCATCTTGTTCCAAACCCCCTGCTGTGGACAAGTTCAGTGTAAGACTCCTAATACACAATGGTTTTGTGACTCAGAAGGCCATTCATGACCAGACAAACGAGATGGAGAAAAATGCTGAAAGGCCAAACTAGATATGCTGCAAGGACATGGAGAGTGCATTTTGATAGATGATGTGCATCCAGTATTCCCTGTGAATACAGGGGATGAATAGTTGGGGAATTCTCAGTAGCTTTTGATTAGACTATGCTGATCCAGTATATCTCAAAAAGTACCTGAAGTCTAGTGTGCATACATAGAGATTTCCTCCTCACCAACTACACTTTGTTATTTATTTGACTGTTTAACTGGTCTTATTGTCAAAGATTCATCATAGTTTGTAAGCCTTGTTTCAGAGTTCGTCCTCAACACTGGCTTTTATGCCCTTCTGCACAACTGTACAATGGCAGTAGAGAAAATCAACCTTGTGAACACTCATAAAGGAAGACAAAATTATTATACGGATTGGACTTGTTCGCAGCAATCTTGAGCTTGGTGGTTCTGGCTGCAGACTTGTATTCTGAATGTGTTCAGCAGGCGAACTGTTGTTCACATGGAAAGACTCTCCGAGTAAATTCCCTACATAAAATCTGTTTTGAAAGCATACATCTGTAAAAGCTTTTTCAGAGTGAAACTTTAAACATTATGGATGTTATCCCCACTTACAGTTATGACTATTAGAAAAGACTTGAATTGAAAGCTAAACTCTGATAGCATTCCAAATATTTTGTTAATGGCATTTTTTGGTGCATAGAAATAAAGTTAATGTTCAGAGTTTTGGACAAATGAATACATTTTTTCTGCTCTGAGAAAATTATTAGTTACTTTGTTTCAGAAGGAATTTTCTATGCAGATGTTTTTGCTTCAAACTTTGGCAAATAAATTGCATGTTAGACAGAAGTTGTTGTCACCTTTTCTGAGAGCTAGGAGGGAAATGCTGTATTTCATGAAAATGCATTCCATTTCAAAATTTTTCTTCGTCTCCTTTGACTGACAGTTTAAGGTAGGACTAAAACTTATAAAACAGGTATGAAGAGAATAAAGGGAAGAATACAGCCATTGTTCCCAGGCAAGATTACCTTTCCTGTTCTGAGGTAATTAGAAGACTATCTTTTCCTGTCTTCTACAAACAAGACAGCCTTCAGTGTCTTCTGATACTACTTCAAGCATCATGGTAAAGGTGTATCTGTGAGTGAGTCACTTATTTCAGAAAATGCAAAAGCTGTTTTGTGAAAACAGTGCAGTACCTCTTAGATTTGAGTCCTCTCAATCCCTAAAATAACAAAATTAATCATTACATCATTTTCTTGTAAAATTAGGAAATAATGCCTCTGTGAATTTGTAGCTGATTGACTTGCAGATAATAATTTGAAGATAATTGGCTTTGCTACATCAGTAAACAGTTATTTTCAAACTGTTCTCTTTTTAGATTCCTATGTCAATATTAGCCAGTGACATCTGATTCCTTCTTTTAAATCCTCATTTCTGTCTTTGATTTTCTAAGCTTCTTACTGTCAGCAGCAACTACAAAACATCTTGAGAAGTAGACAGCAAGAGGAAAATAGGGGAAAGCTAATAACACCTTAGTTATTTCCAGGACAGTCTTTGTCCTGGAAAGTGTCAAGAGAAGGTAATATCTTGCTTACCAAACATCATCATACTTGTCATTAAATCTCTGACTCAGCTCCTAAGCTAGCAATGCTTCCTGTATGAAGCATGTTTTCAAAAGGTTTGTGCGTCAAAGTTTTGGGTTTTTTTGCAATCAAAATTCTTAAGAAGACTGTATTCTTTCAGTTTCCAAACTTGGAGAGGCAAAGAGTTATAATACCAGATGTGACTCTTTACGAAGCTAGACACATTCATCAACTGCACACAGTGTGTTGGCTTCTAATTCTGCTTCCTTGTCTATCTCTTGCTTATAGGCCCAAGGAGCATGCTGTTTCACAAACATAAATTCTCATGAATTTAAAGTTCTGGGCATAGTCCAGTATTCTCTACCTCCTTTGGCAGCCTCCAAGGATAAGGAACAAAACAGGCAATATGTGGCCAATGTAATTGGAAGTGAATTTATGTTAGTGCATTTCAGTGCCCAGTGTATGATGAATTTCCTGGTAAAATATTGCATAGAAACGTGCAGCCTAGGTCTGAGATCATAAGAACAGTCAACTCGCATATCTTCTTATTATACGTGCAAGTTGGGCTACTATAAAGATACAAACCAGAGCTTCAAAACAGCTGCTTTTCTTTCTTTTGATTTATAAGTTAGTGAAGGTAAAATGTAATGCAGAAAAATAAGAATTCTCCTTAAAAACAATTAAGGGAACATTTTTTTATTTGTTATTAATTTTTTCTGTATTTTCAGAGAAGTTAAAGAAATCAATTTTCTGATTGAGATAGCAAAGTATTACAAGAAAGAAAATAATTAGCATTAATTTTTTTTCTTTTGAATTTCTACAATTTGGGACATTTTCATTTGAAAAAGCCTTTAAACTGAAAATATTGAATATTTACGAGTAGAAAAGTCTCTAAATCTAGCAGCTGTTTAAATCACTTTAGGGGCCTCTAAATATGCATTTCTGATGTTGTAGATCTGACGAGTGTTATTGCACAATGGCAGCAACAAGCAGGCAACAGCTCTAGTGTTCATTCTGGCTGCTCACATTTCCTTCTAAGCATTGACAGCTGCTTCACAGTTTGAGATTCCCAGCTGAGGCCTCTAAGATTAATGACTCGGGGGAAGAACTGAGCCTATATAACAGCATTTCTTACAGAAAATAAGGGTGTGGAGACCAAATATTTTACAAAAACTGTGCATATCAACAAAATTTGTCTGAATCGGTATCAACTTGTATTCCATTTTCATTGATGCTTCCAGCTTGTAAAACATGCAAGTTATCATTATGCCTTTGTAGATCTCCAGGTGAATGGAAGGAAAAGATGATCCTTCCTGGAAAATGGTCATTCCTGGACCTTCTTGAAGTTTTGAATCAAAATTGGAAAGTATAAAGTTGAAGCGATAAAAATATTAGGTGCATGCCAAATGATGTTTTTTAATATGAATATCTCACTTCATAAATCAGTAGTACTGAAATTTGCCCCATAACATTGTTTTATTGCTTTCTTTCTCTGCAGTTTGAAACAGCAACATTTTTGCTTGTACTTTGGGACTGTCACACAGACAACAAACATTTGGAAATCAGTTATTCTGCTCCTCCTGATAACACATACATGTGTCATTTCTAGAATCCTTTGCAGAGAGAGATGGTTTTCATCCCTACAGGATAGAGGCAGCCACTGATAAGATAATGGCAGTAGTTTTATGCAGCTCTAATCCCTTAAAAAAAAAAAGTCTTTTTGAGATATTTTCTCAGTAAGAATATCTTCTGGAACAAAGCACCATTTTTTAATCTCTTATACCAACCTGAAGCAAACTTAATATATACTACAGGTACAACTTCAACCTCACAAGTGAAAATTGTATATAAATCTAGAAGAGTCATGATATGTTTAAATTACAGTGAAAGACACAGCTGTGTCTGTATGAATGTGGCAGAACAACCTGTTGTAATCTTAATATAGTTTTGTTTAGAGATTGTATAATGCACAGGTATAAGAAACCAATTGGTAATACAAGACATAATACTGTTCACCTATGGTTGTTCACAGAAATAATGCTGCACTTTTTTATCGGCTGAAAGTCTAAATAAAATTACAGAAAGCAAAAAAATATTATGTGCATTTGTTAGGTTCTGTCTTACCCATAATTTCGTAATAAAATATAACATTCAAGCATTAAACTTGCAGATAATTTGAAGATTTGGGTTTGCCCATGTAAAATTTCTAGTTTCAGAAAACATGGATTGGCAAAATTTGACAGAATACTTTTTAAACACTGAAATTCATGCATTTAGATGGCAGATACAGTACTTTTGTGTGTGTTTGGTGTCTCAGAGGATATTAGTAGAAGCTGTAGTTGAGTTTCCTTACCTTCTAAGTATACTGCTGGATCTTACTGCCTATAATCAATCCACTAATTTCTGATCTATGAGTGATGACACAACCTTCAAATAAAATTAAGAAAGGAGCTTGTATGTTGAATTATCAGAAGACCAGGCTCTGGATATATAAATTGGAAATTCTTGCTTTCTCACAAATGTTCATCACAGCCTACTGTAATTCTGATTCATTTTTCTTTTGAGTCACTGGAAGGGGGGAGAAATAGAAAGAAAAGAGAGAAAGAGAAAGCTGGAAAAGAAGTGAAAAAGAAGCCAAAACCAAAAGAAACCAAAAGTCGTTGGCAGAAAGAAGGAATGTTTGTGTGATAACTCACTATATATATATGGCTTTATTTTATCGTGTTGGTTTGATACATGTGTGCACACATTGCTCTGCCTTCTATTGTAATTTGAAGGACTGGCTCACATATGTGTCTGGTCTTTGATAAACTCACAGACAGCAGCCATCTGAAACATAGGTAAACATATAGTAAAGTGCCAGCACCTCTCATATAGCTGCTTTTTTTCTCAGTTTAGTCTGTTGGAAATGGAAGCATTCAGCATGCAGATCCTTCAGTCTTTTTAGGATCTATCTCTTTCCTGGAATAATGTGTGATACCTTCCTCATTTGGTATTTTATCCAGTGTGGTGGTGAAAGGGAAGAATTTTGCTAATTTGCACTAGAAGGCTCCCAGAACATGTTAGAAAGAGTTCAGTCTGGGGGAGGAGGTGGGGAGGGAAGGAGAGAGAGAACCAACCCAATCCTCTTTGTGGCATTTCCTCACATCCAGTGTTTGACTTTGCTGTAGGGATGTAATAGTGCAGTCTTGGAATCTTAATGACCATGCCTTGAAACAGGCTCGTAGATCTGCAGTCTGAGATGACCAGAGCTTCCCACCTCTGATCAAGCAGCAGAATAGCTAAATGACTGACTCTCTTGGTGGTCAAATCAAGCAATCCTGGTGGCTGCAATTTCAAAATAAAAAATGAAGGAAGTCTTATTTACTTGTTTAACCAAGTATTTATCTACACTGTTATTGCAATAACTTAATGGATCCATCAGTCATGCACAGTAAGAAGTGGAGCAGCAGGAAGAGTTCTTATCTCTGAAAATCTTCAGTAAACGTCTGTGGATTCTTTCTGGAAGTGTATCTGTGCAAGCTGCATTTCCATCCAAGCCCCAACATTTTTCTACTCCAAAAGTTGGAATCTATCAGTTCGTCAGTCTTAGAAAGTCTTCAATTATTCTAAGTTAGTCAGGAATAAATTATTATAGTGTACAGATCATGACTCAGCAGTCTGCTAATAACAAAGGTAACAAATTGTTGTCCCTTCCCTAAAATTGTAGTGAACAGGTGGTAGGTCAAAAAATGTTAGTGTCCACCCTGGTCCTCCACAGTTCCAGGAAAGAAACAGGTCTATTCATACATACATGGGCAAGCACGTTATGAGATGAGACCAAGAAGAAGTTTGAAGAACGTGCTATTCTAACAAAACCCACTTCCCTTTACAGGCTTCTGTCTGCAAAGAAATTACACGCACAATTTCAAGGGCAACTTGAAATGCCAAGTTATATGCCTGTACATAGAGTATCTATATAGTGCTATCTGAGTTAATTTTCTCAGTAAGCTTCTAAAATGTCAGATTGTGAGGTCGTAAGGTCAAGAGAAATGAACAATTTCCTTGGTGTCTCCACTGAAATAAAAAATTCACTTTTTAATGTAGTTTGTTTCTTCAGACTTTTTTAAATGATACTTGTCATCCACTCTTGATTTTTGCAGAACTTTGTCGTAGTGTATAATTTCTTCACTAAAATCACATGCTGTACAAATCAATTGGTTCTTTGTAAATGTTCTGCCATGTACATATTTTAAAATTCAGGCAAACTAAGAGTCCAGTTTCTCAACTATCTAGAATGTCTTTTGATATTATATATGTTTTTAAGCTATCTCATTGCTGGTAATATATTTTGCATTCATCTCTAACAGTGGTATAGGACTGGTAAATGTGCCCCTTATAAGACTCCTAGGATACACATAAGACATCCAGTGCACCTTGTGTCTTCTTTCTGTTTGTGTCCTATAGCGTTTGGATGGTGCCATAACATGTTGGTGACTGTGATTGTGCTCTACTTGTTGAAAGATTTGTCAGAATACATAGATTTACTATAAATTGCTGAAGATTTCACAGTTTTGAAATAAAAGCAGGTTTGGGAATGTGGAAAGCACACAATTTCTCTACCCGTAATGAGAAATACACCATTGTGTTTTTATTGTGCTAGGTGGGATATAAGCCTGTGGAAAGGGAGAGGAAGGAGTAAGTCATTCTTGTGCCTCACCATACAGGTTCTTTAGCACATTCTTTGTGGTGTTTGGCTTAACTATGCACACAGAGTGCCTTGCCTGTGTCCAATGGGTGAGAAATCTGGCTTCCTCCTGCTGAGTAACGAAAGGAAAAGACAACCAGTGAGTGGTAATACATATGTATACATATGGAGGTTATGCCACACAACGGGGTGCCTGTCTCTGACCTAGTCTTAGACGTGCTTGAATTGCTCCAGCGCTTTCTCTCCTCCTCTCTTGGCTTTCCTGTGCTTCACTACTGGTGGTCTTCTGTATTCCATGCAGATGTTTTCCCCATGTTATTTCATGGTTATTTTTCAAGTGGTTTCTTAGTAGAAGGGATGGAGAGTCCACACATGGGAACATCTGCTCTAACAATTTTTCAAAGCAAACAGCAGATGGCATTGCTGCTTCCTTTTGATCTTGCAAGAAAAATCCTGTGCCAATTGTGTTGCTTTAAGTTTCAGGCTGCATGGTAATGGCCTACATGAGCATTTGCTTCTCTCTTTTCTCTCAACAGTAGCACTACTTGCAGATGTTTACTCTGCAACTTTCTATTTAAGCTTTTTTTTGTTTTGTGACCCTAACTCCTACTAGGTGTCATGTTTGTTGTTTTTTCTCTCCTCTCCTCATAGAACTTTACAATTAGTGCCATATCATTGTTATTAATTCTCTTTATTCATTTGCAAAGGGTGGGGAAATAAAAGATTTGTCTTATTCTTCAACTTCAATTTTTCTGTGGTTCAACCTCTGCATATAGTGAATTGGGAGCTCTGTACATCTTCTTTGCTCTTTTTTTGCAAGAAAGCTTTATTTCTTAAGGCAATTTCTTGGTTTCTAGACTTCTTCCTTTTTATGTAAATTTTGACATTCTGACAATTCAATGCACTTAAGTATGTATGAAATTTGAAATGTTTAAGGAAATTTTTAGATACTTTTTTGTCATTTTATTAATTGAGTTTTTATCTGAACTCCCTTTCCAACATATACTTCCACGTTTGATCATCCTGATGCATTTATATGGCTTTAGGTACTTTGTGGTCAAATCTTACAGTACAGAGTGACTAGGTTGCTTTTTTTAATAGGTAACAATATGAGAAATTAAATTTGCATTCAGGAGGTGAAAATATGACATAAAAATAAGTTCAGTTTGTAGTGAAGGGGAGCTGCAGTAAACTTTGTGTGATAGGGCTAAGACTGTAACCAGAAGGGCATAGTAACAGATATAGGAGGAGTCTCTGGGGACAATTCAGGAGTTTGCTGTCAGCCTGATTTGGAATTTAGGAATGTCACTTCCCTTGAAAACCTTAGAAGTTTAAGGTGGAGCCTTTGAGCACTCTCTTGCTTCAGAGTTGTAAAACTGTTAATGGAAAGTAGAGTATGCATAATTTTATCTTGTTTCTAAATTATGCTGAATTGCATTTGGTCATTTTAGATGGAGGCCAGCAGTACTCCTGTATTGAAAACTGTGGGCATTTGCACAAGCTCCTATTTTCAGCTCTCCTAAATTCGCTGTTTCATTGTGTCTGATCCTTCAACCTCCACTTATGTATGCAGTAGTGCCATAATTTTAATTTTATTTCTGTTTAAACATGCATTTTCTGAAGCAGTGGATGCAAATAATTATCTTATAAAGATTTTATGTCCAAGTTTTAAAATCTCCTTTAATGTATAGTTTTATAAAGTATCATATGTCAGTAATGTTCATATCTGTTCCATATATTTAATTGATTGTTGATTGCTGTGTATTCTTTAGAATGTTGAGGTTAATTCATCAGGGGATGAAGGGGTTTGGTGGGGATTGTTTGTTTTCAAATATTAATTTTAAACCTTCTGTAAAGGAAATTATCTATTTATGTAAGTGATAAAATGCACAAACCATTGGCCTTGAATGTTCTGTCATCTTTAGTGGAACTTGACATTCTATATTAAACATCACATATAGCTTGAAATTATAGTTGAAAACAAGAAATAAGAAAAGAAAAACATGTTTTCTGCACACAGTTGCAAATGAATTTAGTATCTTTTTGTTCTCCAGAAACCAGCAACTTCATTATTTTACACTAGGTTAATTTCCCTAATTGAAAAAAAATTTACAGACAGCCATGAAATAGATAGCCTTTTGCCTTACTTAACTGGATAATAAACAAAGTTAAAAAGTAAGTCTGGGTATCAAAAAAAGATACCATTTTGTCCACATCCTATAACTATTGGGAAATGGGCAGGTATCAAAAAAGGAAACTTCTGTTATCCATGTAAAAATTGCTCCAGAAGAACTCTTCAGAAATACGCTAATTTAGCTACATGTATTTTTATTTGATGCCATCAAAAATAGGTCCATACTAGCAAAATTAATTGGCTCCATCAGTTAAAAACCTGATTTCAAATCTGTTACAGCCTTCACTATACAATTTTTCTACCTCAGGACCTTTAATTTTTATTGGACGAAGAGGTCTTGCAACTTGTTGTGGAATATTTGGCTACTATCTGGCAGTACTGAAATGACCTTCACAGAGAGCCTTTCTATGGCTTTTTCCTATTGGTACCATAGAAAAAAAGTTGTGGTTACTGTATCCACTTAATGGCATGGCTGATGTGAGAGGAGGAATTGTCAGTGCACTGAAGTTGGAGTTTTGTTTGTTTACTTTTAAGCATTGATCTAGAATTTGCCACTGCAGAAATTATTTTACTCACAGCTTTGCATTCCTCTGTTGTTGGCACCGTCATGCCTGGAACAAGAAGGAGGATTTGTGTGAATTCACTCTGGACTTGCATCAGAGGAGTCAATTAAAATTACCCTGGCCAGAAAACCAGAAGGACTACAGTAGTGCAGGGAACCAAAGATATCACACTGGGTCAAAGATTTATAATAACATAGTTTATTATGTATATTATGATAGTTTTTAGAGCTGCTGTGACAAAATGGTGCTAGCCAAGCGTTGTAGGCACTTATGCTCTTCTTTGATCCTTGCCAAAAGGGAATTAACTTATTTCTGCCAGCTAAAAGCAAGATCTGCTTCTCAGACCAGTCCTCAAAATGCTGTTTGCAGCTTGATTAGAAGCAATTGTAATTCCTGAGGTTCCCATATTGCACTAAATTTCAGTCATACAGGAGGGCTTGGATTTGTTCCGTCCCTGGAATCTTCATGTCAGATTCACCTCATTTCACTCTGAATGCTAGACTTATTTAAAAGATAAAGAAAAAAAAAATAAGAGAGGATTTCAACAGAAGATGGGTGGTGATGTTTTCAACTTTAAAACTGGAATCCAAGTTGCAAAATAGAGAATAATATACAATGTGTTTTTACTTGCCAGTGTCTGTCTAGTTTCTGCTTACGATTTCTCTGAAGTGTCTTAACTGAAGGAGCCAGAGATTTGATTGAGTGGTATTCAGGCTCTTAGTATTGTCATTTAAAACTAAGCTTGCTTTTTTTACTCAAATTGCATTTGCCAACAACGTCATGATGTACTCAATAGCACTTCACCCCTTGAATGCAATTTCAAAATTGATTTCCAAAGGTAATCTTTCTTTTCCAAATAAGGATTGTTTCACTCCAGGAAGCCATCTAATCTGAGTTCATACATTCTCTCTTTTCCCAGATGGAGACCGTTCTTCAATTATTTTCCTTGAGAATTCTCTTTATGATTCTTTGATGAGAAAGGAAATTTAAGGATTCATAGCTCAAAGCTTGACTGTGTCTTTTTTGGTCAGGTTTGTGTCTACTCTATACTGGTAGCCATTTAATCTAATTTTATATTTGTTTTCTAACCACACAGGCAAATTTCCAAGAAAGGCAAATATTCTTCTGCAACCCCACCAACTTTTGATTTGAGGACAGATGATCCTGGAATGAATGTTCTTTCTACTATTATGTGATCCTTACCATGTTTTATTCATGTGAGGAACCAAAAGGACATTTACATTCCATTTAATATGTGCAAGTGTAAAGGACAAGTGGTAATCTTGCCATAGTATTTCATGTTTCTATTTTTGGTGTTTAACACAACCTAACCTTGAATATTAACTGTGTAGCTCTAGCTCCAACACTAACACAAGCATGCCAAGCATTTATATCAGGCTAGATTACTCACCACTGTTGAAGCTAAATGAAACTTTTATTCTCTAACTAGTCCATTTGAAAAGCTAATGAGAAATCAGAGGTTCAAGAAAATGGGAAAAGTGACTAATATCCTGATTTGCAAAATTTATAGAAAAGAAGTGGACCTTCTCAAAAATCTTTGATCTCTCCTTTTGTTGTGGTTTATTCATTCTAGAAGGATGGACTGTGGCACTGTGAAAGGTATGTTCTTAAATATAGGAGTATTATGGCATGCATGGAACCCATAGCAGATGGATCTTGGGAGGGAAAGACAGGAAGGGGACATATGAGCAGCACTGGGAAAAATGAGAGGAGGAGGGCTCCAAAGAAAACAGATAAGGAGAGGCAAGAAGAAAGGTGACACCTGATGTCAACAAGGACAGGAGGGATGATAGGATTTGTTTGAAGGAGAGTGATATAATGTCTTCAGTTTCACAAACTCTGGTGAGAAGGAATGGTTTAGGGAGGAAGTGAAGCAGAACAAGTAATTTGCTGGCGCTGAGTTCACAGCATTGGAACAAAAAATGCAGGAGTGCATTTGATTAGCAAGTCTTGAGTAAATAACTAATATAAGGCTTAATTAATTGATGTGTTAGGGTGTTCTATCCTGCCATTCTCTGTAATTGCATGTTAATATTTATTTTCACCACTTTGGCGCAAACCAAACTGTTACATGTTAAACTGTTACATGTTGAAGGTTTAATGAATAAGATGTAGTGTGTGGTATCATGACAGAGTGCTAATTACTGTGCCAAGAATCTAACCCTTTATTTGTCTTACATTCTGAAACAGTGCACATGCGTGTTGTGTGATGCCATCCTCTAAAATAGCTGCTGTTTCAGAGGGAGAAAAGTTTCTCGATTAGTAAATGTAATGGCATCAGGTCTCTCTGCTGGTGTTGTATGGAAAAGACAACATCCCTGAAAGCTTTACATTCTCGCATTTTTGGAGCTTCTAAGTTTTGTCAGGTGCTGGTGACTCGGACCTAACCCTGAGTTGTAACTCAGGAGACAAAACAGTTGGAAAACTTGGAGAAAGGCTCCAAGGGTCAGCGAAATTTACTGTGGGCAGCTGCTGCTTCAAAGCAACTTGCTATGCAGAAGCCTATTAAGTAGTAGTAGGTTACTTTCCTGCCGTTTCCCCAGCATGATGGATGACGTTCTGAAAAGTGAAAGGACTTCCTGTGCCACAGAGGTTTTCCCTGTGACTTCTTACCCAGACCCAGTTGCTTTCAAGACACTGACTATACTTCCATCTAAATGTTGTTATGGATCTCTCTAAACAAAGTGTGTTCTGCACATGATGCTAGAAGAAATCTGTTTTCATCTGTAATAGGTACTTTAATGCCATTATTTACAGATGGTCCTATTTATTTTCTAAACCATCCTTTACAACTCAAAACAACAATACATTTTTACTAGGAAATAGGTTCAAGCTGCAGAGTTCAGTATTTTTTTCCAAAGTTTTGGTGTGATTCGACTTTGAAACTTAACTTTTTAATGTAATGAGGCAATAGTTATGAATTTCATAGTATTCATATGTAAAAGTCTGTGTTTGCATATGTCCTAGTATGTAATTCTGCCCTATTAAATCAGAGTGCACTTGAATGTAGGGTAGGGTCAATTCCTTGCTTTGTAATAACAATGGATTTTAGTAAGATAAATGTTTCTAAAAAGCATGTGAAACTAGCAAAAATCTATATGAAATCAGCTAAGATAATACGTTTTATGAGCCAAACTACTTGATGACCCTAATTAAGATCCTTATTTTCCTTTCGATACTTAAAATATGGAAATGTAAATATTGCTGTATTGGTAAAGATGTTGTAATTGTGTAAGTCTGGGATCTTTAATTTTCACTGTATCACAGGAAACAGAACATATAGCTAAAAGACAAAAATGCTTTCAATGGGATTTTTATCATTAGATCCAAATATGTTTGAAGACAATGAAAAATGCCCTTTTACATTCTAAAAGGTTCAAGATACAAACCGTGGCCAAGTCTTCAGCAGAAGCTTTTGCTGGAATCATTTAGGGATGTGAAGAAAGAAGGCTCGTGTATTCCTGCTGCGTGTCTCTCTTGTTGCCTTTTGTTCACTCCTCTTCATGACTTTTTCACTCTTTTGCCAATCATAACCAGATCTAGCACAGGGTTGGAAGCCTCAGAACTGTTCAGCTTCAATAAATTATGTGAGAAAAGGGTGAGATAGGAATGCATGCACTGGCTCAGAGCAAATGTCCAGTGAGCTCCCTCTGACAACAGCCATGAGTAAATGGTTAGGAATGTTTCTTCTAGTATCTTTTCCCTGCTTCTGGTAATCACAAAATGGGCTTCCTGCACCCCATCTCTGTCAATCAATTTACTCTTATTTTCTTGCTGACTGGCGATGTTTGAGGTGATAGTCTTGTGCGATATAACTTCCCTCTATGAAAGCCACATTGACTCTTTCTTTTATAGTATTAGTGGCATATGGAAAAATATGGTATGTTTTACTATTCATTTCTAGGGTTGTGCCAGATACAGAAGTTGGACGTTTTGGGGGTTTTTTCCCCCCCAGTTCTGCATATTGTCCCTCCAGTCCATGTATAGTATCTTACTTGCTGTTTCTCAATACCATTCCTTCAGCTTCTCCAGGCATTTTTCCAGTACAAAATTGGCAGGAAGAAAAATTGCCTCTTGTGCCCCCCTTTCCTCCTCACTTGCATTAGTACATCTCTTTGGATAGCCACACCGGTGAGAGCAGAAACTGCTAAATCTGAAATCCCAGGATGACAAGACATCCTTTTGTGTTCAGCACTACTTTGTTGTTTTCTTCATGAGTTTTTCTTGGGTTTCTTGCTGTTTCTTTAATTGGTGGGCAAACGCACACAGTCAAACACCTCTGCCCACATTTGTTTATATGTACCAGTCTCTAGGGTGAAGACTGATTTTATTTCACCCGCCTCATTACTTAAAAGAACTTAATGACTCCATTTACATTTACTGTGAGTAAATAGTGACTGTTGTGAGAATCCACTGCATTAGCATCTATCCCAACCCATAAAAGTAGATTTGCAAATAGAACTGAGTTTTAGACCAAAATGTATTTTGCTTTCAGTTATTCTGCTTTGAGATACTTTTACTGTTTGCCTGAGGTTCTCCATTGTACAGAATGGAGAACCTACATGGAAGCTCACCTGTGCATCCCTCAACGCTCTTTCTTGAAAATTAGCAAAGTTGCTTAAGCAATTTATATAGAATTGTGTCTCAGCTGACCAACAAGTAACTTGTGGGAAAGGGTGGTATTGTTCCTTTCACTTCCTTAGATATTTTATTTGTTCTTCGGCTGTAGAGCTCATCTGACTGATGGTGAGGGACCTGCAGGGTTCCATGGTGATTTATTCAGGGAGAAAAATCAGAGCAACACTGCTAGTTTGTAAGATGATTTAACATAAATTAAGAGCAAATGGTCAATTTTCACAGTAAATGGAGATCACCAGTTAGTCTTCTCAAAAAAATGGAGGAGTAATGAGGTGACCGTCTGTCAGTGATGCTATTATAGAAAGAAATTAAAACAAGGGCCAAATATAGAGAACTGCAAAAGGAGCTTACGCAGTCCATTTCATGGCTTTGTAAAAGAATGTTAGATAAAATCAGTGTAGGTTACTGTCAATTATTAGGCAGAGAAGGTGGGGTATTCCTTACATATGAAAAGACAGAGTTTGAGACATCTCATCACTCAGTAGTAAGATCTTGGGCTTATTATACTTCTACATAGAAGTGGAAATATTTGTACTACATTCCTTTAGCAAAATATACAAATAGAAATAGTAGTCCTGCAAAAACACTAGCTTAGTATCAATCAAAAGAAAACCAATACAATGTTAGTGATTTCTTGCAAGGGAACATAGAACAAACAACAAAATTTATGTTTCTTAGTACAGCTGTTGTGTTACTGTATTCTGAAGATGATATGCAGGTACAGTCTCCCTCAGCCTCTATAAAGACAGGTTAGAACTTGGCAAGATTCTGCCCATGGTGGCAAGGCTCACCATGAAGCAGTATTCATACAGGGGACATATAAACAAGTCAGACTTTTAGTTTTGTAAAGAAATCTTGAGGCAAATGAAATGCAGAAGGAACCACCTCTGGTGTGGGGAATCCCTCAGCTGTAAATTAGTAAAGTCTGTTTTGGGGGGGAAGGGTAGCTCTCTGCTCACTCTGTTTTTAACCTGTCAAACATCTGCTGTCAGGTACTGGGCTAGATGGAGTTTTAATCTGGCCCACTACAGCCATTCTTATGATCATGTGGGTTAACAACCTGAATTAGCCTACACCCTGGTCAGGTTATGCCAGTGGAGAACAGTGGCAAATGCTGTCCTCAACCTTATTGCTTGCACAGATCCTCAGCAAGTTCACTGTTTTTAGTGTAGTGTGTGCAGTTGGAGACTAAGCCTGTATATAACTGAATGTAAACTACAGTGTGTCAGTGGTTTGCAGGTTTTGCAGTTGTTCTTTAAAATATGCACTGAAACTCAAGAGGGTCAAACAGTGCTTAAATTGGATGGAAATCCAGATAATTTATGACATGGAAAGCTCAGGGGCCCAAAAAACATTTCTTTTTCTGGTGACACAATAATACAGCCATCTACATATCATTACTACAAAATCATAGATGGATTTCCTATATAAAAGTGCTTTTAAGAGAAATATTCTCTCTTTTTCAGCCACCACCTTTATTTCTTTTCCTGCTATTATATAAGAGCAGGAATAGCAATTGTTCATGATTTTTTGTATTCATCTTCCATGCTCAGGAGACAAAAGAAGCAGAATTCTGGCCAAATTTATAGATTTGCAACACTGGTATATGTAATTGATAAAATGTAATCTGTAAAGAGTGCTGGTTGTGTGGCCGCATGTGCTGAATCATTTTTAGATCTAACACCTAAACTCCATCCTAATGCTGGCTTCATGCCAGCATTCATGGTTCATGGACGCATCCACAGGGCTACTTATGCATTCCCAGATGTGGTTTGTGTGCCTTCTTATTCATAGAGGCTTGCTGCCTTCCAAATTAGTAGAAAATCTGTAACACATATGCTTCCAGAAACTGTCTCAAAATATGATGATTTAATACAACATTCCTTTCTGATTAGGAAAACTACTTCCAATGAGCTATCTGCTTAAAGATTTTTATCAGACAGTCAAACTACTGATTCCACTTTTAAATGATGCTTTCCTTGGCTGTATATTACCTCATTCTGACATCTCATACAAGGAGATTAGTTTTCAGCTTGTAGAACACTGGTTTAAAAGCATTCCCTCTTTTATATTAAGCAGAGAGAACAGCTCATAAATTAACACTTACTTTGTACTGTTATCAGTGTTCTCAGTGCCTCGAAGCATTTGTGCTGCCTTGATGCATATTAACCATAATAATTGTCAGTCAGGCACACAGACATAAAGGATGTCTGATGATCAGTATATTATACAGTGTGAGTACACAGAAGATATTATGGTGCCAACACACGAAACAAAAGTGTGAGATAATGAAGAAGAATAGACACATAAGACAAAAGAACTGATTCAATGAACTTCAGTTTGACAGTGCAGATGGTGAACTTTTTTCAGTGGTGATCCCAGGCTTCTGGGCCTTCAGCAGTAAGGTTTTTCTCCTCATTCTCTTCCCATTTGAAGATATCCTCTGTTTTATCCTTTTCTGTCCAGAGAGGCTGATCTCCAACAGTATAAAACCTAGTCCTTGTTCTCCCTTGATTCACAGCAAATAGTAGGTGTAAAATTAGTTTTACAGGGAAAGGTGGTGATTTGTTTTTATTACCATGTTCTACAAAACATTCAGAGTAGTTTTCAGAAAGGGGCTCCCAGAGATCACATTATAATAATTGTGTCTGAAGATTACTGGTTGAAGGAGCTACTGTAGTGGAAAATGAAAAGAAAATGAGTTTTTGAAATTTAATATGAGACCCATCCATCAAATTAAAATCTTTGATAGAATTAAAAAATCTTTAGTTTTGGAACCCTTATTTCTTCTTCCTTAGTGAAGGAGAGGGGGGAGAATCTTTCCACAGACATTTTGGGGTTTTAATAATTAAATTCTTCAGTTTTCCTATTCATTGCTGTTCACAACTTTCTTTCCAAACTCATCAAGATTTTCACAAGAAAAAGATTTCTCAGAAGTTGCTTCTGCAATATCATGCTAATCACCAACAAACATACAGTGATTTCAGCCACACCAGGGAGAGGATTTAAGATGATTCACCCTTGGATTAATACCAGCCCCTTCAATGCAAAGTGATGAGTTTCAGTCACTTACATTAATTTCTCAGCCAGTTTTGTAGAAATGCTAGAAGCTAGCACAGCATGTGAGTAATATGATACACAACTCTACTAATATAAATGATAGCTTAGCTGTAGACTTGGTGAACAAATTATTTGCTAGTGTAACCTAATACTCCAGTCTAATTTGATGTTGCTAGAGGCTGAAAGGAGACACAAATGCAAGATGTAAATTTCTGTTTAATGCAGTGTTTGATAGCCACAGATGGCTTTACTTGTAGGCCAAGACAAGTAAAAAAAGATAACTTTATGGACTGGAGATACTTTGCAAGGTTTTTACTGCCTGGAAAAAAAATCAAGATGTAGGTCAGAGCAAAAAAGTGAAGTGGGAAGCATGGAAGGGATGCACAAATGATTTGACTCAAATACAGGATTCAGCTTATTTCAGATCTGATGCTTTAAAGAATCTGAGTCTGTGTGTATGAAGGTTGTGACCATTTACACTGTGACTTTCCTGCAATATTCTTTTTGTAGCCAAACATCTCCATTCATCCTGAAATGACGTAACACTTAATTTTTTCTTTAAAGAGTAACTCTGTGAATCTGCAGGACTTGACTTTAGTTGTTAATTCCCAGCATCCTCAGAACATGATTCAGAATCTTGCTTCTTGAGTGGAATTATCTGAGTTACCAGTTGGTGATTTCCCTGTAACTGGTCTTTTTTGAATGGCTGGATTTAGAGTCTGTTTAGCATTTGCCACCTTACTTTCCAGATCTGGAAGCTCTTCGGGTTTTTTGAGTTCCCTGGAGTAAAATGAGAGCAGGAAAACTCTACTATCCCTCCTTCTTATAGTGAGATCCTCAGGGGACTCAAAGACTGGAGGTCAGTGAATTATATCCTTGTACTGGAAGGAGTCCTTGGGCTGCCTTCGTTCATTCATTAGTGATAAAAGGGATAAATGTTTTAACGTAAAGGTGCTAAGAATTCAAGAGATGACCAAATGCTCTAATCTGTAAGTGAACAAAGAAATATCAGTTCCTTTCCAAACCTTCTGAATCAAACTGCAGGGGTTCAATTTGTGAACTGAACCCTGCAGGATTCACACAGCTGTAGAGAGAAATCTAACACCTAGTCCAAATGAAACAATTCCAGGATCCAGCAAAGAATTCCTAAACCACACAAGACATAAAATTTGCTTTGTGAAAGTCTTGTTTTCACTTTTTAATCTTTATGCAATTTATCCATTTATTGTCTAGGTCCTTACTAACTCTAAGTAGCTATTATTTACTTCAGTACAAATCATAAAACCTACAGTGAGGTTTTCTTCAGGCAAATTTGTTGAAGTCTCTAGAAGGTAGAACTTTGCTCCAGTAAAATCTGAATGAGGGTCTTATGTTGTGACCTTGAATGACTTTTATTGACTTTTTAATAAAGTTCTTAAATAAAATCAATAGACCTCTGAGCTGAGTCACCATTAGTTTGTTCAGAATTCTGCTTTCTTCATAGTGAAGGTCTTTTAGTTTGCAAAGTAACGACTAAAGAAATTGTAGATGGCTAAAGTGTGCCAGAGTAGATTATTGAATTAGTGATGTAGGGGAAAACATAAATAGAAATCTAGCTAGATTACAGGAAATCAGACATACTTAATTGATACACTTGGGGAAGGTATTTTTTTATGTTGTATATGCAAAAAGGGAGTTGAGAAGTACAGTTTTTGCTTCTGGAAGACAGATGAATATACCAGAATGTATAGCTTCTCAAGAATATTGTAAGGTCTTTAATGATTAAGTCTTGTGCCTCCCTGTATTTATGGAGTAGACAGACTGAATTCAAGAGGATAGTTCTGAAAATCGTTCATATGCACATATGTGCTGTTTGAAGTGGAGGTGTAGATGGAAAACAGCCTTTTTTCTTTGGAACACCATTGCCTGTTTCACCTTGAAATTTGTTGGCCTTATTAGTAACTAAATAAGGGATAGCATGTTGCTGCTGTAGTATGTTATAGCTCTCTCTTGAGTAATAAGTTCATAAGTAGTAAACTGAATATAAATTAAAGGAGTACAAATTAGGAAAGCACTGATTTGAGGTAGACTTTTCTGATGAAACAACCTCCTGCATGTCTTGCCTTGCTTAGCTCTTTCTTTTTTTAAAACATATATCCTAGTGACAGGGAATCCATAAGCACTTAGCAAATTGTTCTAAGGGCTAAAAAGCATTGTGTTAAGAAGTATTTTATTTCCAGTCTTAATTTATCTGGATTTGGTTTCCAGCTTTTTGATCTTCTTACAGCTTTATCCACCATGAAAATGAGTCCTCCATTGTCAAACACATCATCCTGTAGGTACACATGAAACATAGCAAAGTTCCAGCATCACATTAGAAACTATGTGTAGTGCAATAGGTATTTTAACTCACTTTGTCATACTATTAGTAAAAACATTTTGCCTACTTTTATTTAGAGCATCTTATAGGTTTACATTGTTTCTAACAATTTTTCAACAGATTTCATGCAGCTAAATCTCTGTATGTGTCACTGTGTTCTAACAAAATAAATGAGACACATACTGTGCAGTTTCACCAGACCTGGAGCAGACGTGGAAAAGATATAAATGTGTCAGTATTACGGGAGGGAAAATACATAAATGCACATGGTGACTCTCTTAAGTCTTGGGCTCAGTGTGATACTAATTCATTTTGGTGACATTTGGAAAACTTTTCCCAACATTAATAATAAGTTTATAGTGGGGGGTAATTCTGACAGACACAGTGTTGAAATAAAAACTTGAAAGAATGTCCATCAGATTTTACAGGTGCATAGAACATGCATTTGCAGTTGATTGATGATCTTTTTGTTAAAGGTTGACATAATGCTGAATGGAATGTTTTGTTTATATATGGTGGTCTAGTTTATTGACCAGTACCAAAATGTATGACCAATTTGGGACTTCATACAGTGTCTCTTTTTCTTCGTCTTTTTTTTTTTTTTTCCAGGAAGAAATTTCTGTATTTGTCTTCTCTTATGATTATCTGGATATGGATGCTCTTTGATTATTTTATAAACATGATTTTATTGAACTAATTTTTCCTTTAAGTATATTCAATTGAGCTGAAAATTTAGATGAACATACCAGAATTTTAAGCAATATTTAGGAAAAGGGTTCTGGGATCAACCTTCTGAGAAAATGTTACAGAAATTCGTTTTTCACTGCAAATGACAATAACAGTTGGCATGTAATATGAATAGATCTGTCTTCTATTTGACTATTTCTTTTGAATTTCACTTAAAGAAAGAAATCTGAAAAAGAAAAGATCCAAAGATGTGTATCCCCATGGTTCAAAATGGAAGAACTGAAAAGATGGCGCCAGTATTTAATAAAGAAATTGATTTGGTTCTTCTGTAAGATTAAATCACTGGAAGAAGGGTTGTCTTTAACCTCACTTCCCATTCAAAATCTTAAGACTAAAATGAACTCTCAACTGCAGCAGCTACTTATTTAAATACTGAATTGGTTTTGAAATTATGAAGTGTTGTACACTCAAAGCCATTCTTTATAGTCATGTAAAACTTAACCTTTCATCTTAACTACAAGATGTGTGTTGCTCTTACTTGTAATAAGTGTGAAATGAGAACCTTTTGGGTTCTTCAGTCAGTTTTGTTAGCTAAAGCTGGAGTCTCTAGATACCTTTCAGTCAAAACTGACATCGACTCTGAAAGTTGGGTGTTTTTAAAAGTTTAAACAAAACTAATTAAAGATCCTAATACCAACTTTGTCCTTAAAGGTCAAGCTATGATTTTGTCTTCCTTGAGACTGCACATTTGTAGTTGTGTTTATTCAGGAAAAAGAAGTATATCAGTATGTTGGCAATATGCAGTTTGTTGGTCTGCTTTCATCTTCCTCGTCTCAAAATACAATGATTTGTATAATTGTAAACTCATTGTATTTGTCCTGACAGAGAATTGACTAGGACAAAAACGGAGATGCTTATTAAAAACATTTGCCTTCATTAGCTGAACCAACAAAACATAGAATCCAAAACTGTTCTACCTGTCCTAGATCATTGAAGTATATGGATTGAGATATAGTCAGGGAAATTATGTGGTTGTAATCCAACCAAGTTGGAAGAAAATCTAAAAAAAATGTTAACAAATGAGTAACTAAATGACCTGTGTGTGTCTAGGTTTCAGATACAACAGTGTATCGTTAATCCAAACCCACAACCAATGCTCCCAGGCGTGTGGCGGGTCTCCGTGCAGTGACTCTTGGGCCTGTCCAGTGCAGGGCCAGGAGTCAGACTCGATGAACCTTGCGGGTACCTTCCAATTCAGCATATTCTACAATAGGCTCAAGTTCTCTTATTCTTCATAAATGCAGAATATTTTATACGTTGTTTGTTTTTCACCACACCTTAAGAAAAACAAATTTAGTGAAATTAATAGCACCCAAGTGGATCAGGCTCATGGGCCTTCTCAGAGATATAAAGGATGTGTGGTCTTTTCACGGTCAGACAGTTTATCTTGAGAAAAGACCAGATTTCTATCTGATGTTCATTGTATAGACCCCTATATTTAAAAAGTTATTATTATAATTCTTAGATTTTCCACAGACACAGGACTTAATCTATTTAAGAGTTGTTCTCACTAACCGGGACCTACATGGAAGAATTCAGCTAAATTATGTCTGCTCTATACACCTGATTTTACTTCTGAAGGAAATTGATTTAGAATCTTTTCCAGTCATGTTCTGGTAATATTCATGTTCCTACAATAAAGGTGAAAGCCTTTTAACCAGGTGACATTCGCCCTTCTGTCTTCTGAATCCAAATCCATAAAGGTGTGATCCTGATGGACTGTATATAGCCTCTCAATATTCTTTAGGGTGCTGTAAGTTTTGTTTTCTCTCTTACCAGTGAATGTAGAATTCAGATAGTGGTGTTGAGAGAATGACTACACACTCTTTTCCACTAAGACCAAAAACATCCTCTTCCTTGTAAGAAGACTTGGAAGAATCATAGATACATACATACTGACTGTGTAAAAAGGGAGGACTAAGTGAAGGAAGTGAAGCTTTATAAAGCAGAGTGGAGGACGTTTTCTGTGCTCTAAAACTTTCTGAAATGAGACAGTACAAATGAACTTCAGTATAACTGTAAGAATATTTGAATGCAGATCTTTGTTGAAGAATTTTTAGATTAAAGCTCAGATACTGATAAGTGATATAACTTATTTTAAAAAACAACTTATGTCAGCAATTATTAATGTATTCAGTGTATTCATCCTTCTGCATATTGAATTTTTCTAGAATACCTTAGAAAGTAGTAAACATTTTGCTTATTTCTGCGTAGAGTTTACTGACATTGATTTATTAGCAGCTGAATGAAAAGACATTTTGTTGTTCTTTCTTTTGTCTTTTTAGTGGATTCAGATTTGTTGTATGTGCAGGACTCAGTGTAGTCATCAGGCTAATGAACTAAGTCATATTATTTAAAAAGTTGGACTATCCTACATATTTAAATTGAATGTCAGAGGGGGCAGTTAGAAGAAGCACTTAAAATTATGTTATCTTTTGTGTAATTGTGGGTTTATGTAGTTTAACAGTTGCGTAGTATTTTGATCCTTTTCCTTACAGACCAAAGACTGTTTATCAATGTTGGTTTGGCTTTTTTGAATTGGTAATTCTAAATATTTGATTAATGATAACATTTTGATATTGCTTTATTTTCTTGCCCACACTTAAAGCTACTCAAACTGAAGACTCTTTTAAAAAGTAGGTGTGGGCTTCCAGTCCAGTGATTAAATTACTTTTTATCTGCAAAAACAAGTAAACTGTAATGAACAGTGTGACTATCAATTTGACAACTGTTAACTGTTGCCAGAGAATTTTCTTGGGTTTGTGATATTCCTCCAGTGAATACTTTGATTTTAATTGGGACTTTGTGACTCTTGCAATGCTTAGTTTGGCATATAACTCCCAAGTTCAGAATAATTGGCTGGTGTTTCTGCTATTTATCACGAGGCAGTGCAGATAAATGCTCCAATAGTTGCACTGATTTGAGTATAAAAAAATGTCATCGATGTCTTTTACTTTTCTGTTATTCTACAAATGTAAATCAAGTCTTGTATAAACTTTGTATAACATGGAACTTGAAAATATGGAAACCGATTTTTAAGACCAAAACAAACTCCGGTGCTATACTGAAGTCAGAGTACTGGCAGGGAAATAAGTCTTTATCAGGCATGAAATTACTGATTAAAAATATTTCTGTACTGTAACATCCCTTTAAATAATATGCCATCTAAGAATGTATTTTGTGTGTAATAACTTTAAGAAAAAGTGCATGCAGGTAGATATTCAGGGCTTTCTGTGCTAGGAAGTTTAAACATACATCAGGTGTCAGAGCCTGTTGGAAAACTCTATGTCATGCAATTCAGAGCAGACCTGGTAAATCTATTCATCATGAGCCGCAGACCACCACTGTGTTTGCACTGCAGAAAGCTAGCCTTTCTTTTCTGGATAATAAATGATCACAGAACTGGAAATGAGTCAGACCTTTCAGACCAGCCAAAGACAAACTATCTTTGATTCCAGTCCTCTTGATTCACCTGTACATATTCCATGTATTACTCAGGTGCTAAGCAGAAGTGCTTTTTGTCTTTGAGGCTGAATGGCCCTTTAGTTTAAATTAGGGACGTTCACTGGTCTTCCCTGAGAAAGTAAAATAAATTTGCTAGTGGTTACTAGTTGTAAAAAGCTGTTAAAATACACAAGTTCTGCCTCATTTCCAGTGAAATGCTGTGACTTAAGAACACTCATTTATTGTTACACAGTATGCTGCCAGACGGTCCAGGTAGATGAAACCTGATTCTCTCTCTTATTGCTTTAAGCATTTCATTATCACTTGTGGGTTGTTTCGAAAGACAAGGAAAATATAAAACTCCTTGGAGTGAAGGAGTAACTTGCAGCTGAGATTTTTTGATGGGTTGTTGGGAGTTTTTTGCAAAAAATTGACTGCATTTGACCTTTGACTCGGGAGGACTTTATGGTTTTCTATTACTCAAGAAATGTTTCCACAATGACAGTGCTATGAGAGGTGAGATGCATAAAAGAAACTGTTATGTAATGAAACATGAAGAGACACACGTGAAATACTAAAAGCTTGACTGGGCAAGTCAGCCTGTGTCAGCAGTAATGCTAAGAACATCTATCATTGCAGAAGCTGTGCCCGGTCTGTAATACCCTACTGCAAGCTAGGTATGTAGTCAGATTGCTGAAGTGAAGCCCTTTTTCACTGACCTGTTACAATCATATGAAGTGTTAAATGTATTTGTAGATAAGCCATCTTGTTTGCTATCTCTAGACAGCAAGCTGTTACTGAGTCCTGCCTTTGCTTTCCCAAAGTATTTTTAGTGATTTCTTATGAATACTTGTATTAACTATATACTTTTGAATTGTGCTCTTTTGTTGTTCTAATGATGACATTAAAAGTTAGAC
The DNA here is from genome assembly GCA_013397845.1 of Melanocharis versteri. Classification (NCBI taxonomy): domain Eukaryota; kingdom Metazoa; phylum Chordata; class Aves; order Passeriformes; family Melanocharitidae; genus Melanocharis; species Melanocharis versteri. Next base: position 257,304 of record VZTG01009268.1, on the reverse strand, counting down.
AGTAACAATGGTGTGAAATAAGTCACAACTGTTCTTTTATTTAAGTGCAGTTAAATAACTTTTTAATAGTCTTTTAATTCATGGGAAGCTATGTCTATACTGAAACAGACCATAGAAAAGTTCACGTCATTTTGGATTGTATTTCCCTGGTATTCATGCCTGACATCTCTTAAAGAGATGATGCTTCCATTTCCCAAGGTGCAACTGCTTTTAGGAAAGACTGTAAAGCCTTGCAGACATCTGCCATTTACTAGATTGCTGATTCTGATTAAAAGTCTCAACACTTGACTTTGATTACCTTGTATGTTAGAAAAACAACTTACAATAGGCAATTGTATTTGGATAAGTATCACTGTTCATTGTTAAAGTTAGTACAGGTTAGTTCTGGAGTTAACCTAGCTGAAAAAAGTAATTTTGTATTTACAACTTTCCTGGTCTCTTTTGTTAATAGTTTTTATAATTATCAGCTTGTTAACAGGTTGTTGGGTTTTTCTTTGCTTTTTTTTTTAAGAATCAATAGGAAAATCTTGAAATTACTGGTGTCATAAATCCTTCTGTTTTCAACATCTTGTTTTCCCTTTTAAATTGTAGTAAATTCTGCAACAATTATTCCCAGTTTTGAAGTCTGTGTAAATTTTTTCACCATGCTAACACAAAAGCAAATAATTATTCATTTTATCTTCAGGGGATGCTTCTGAGGCAGGGAAGTTCTAGCTTAGTTACACAGCCAAGGAGCTACAGCATCAGAAATACGGAGTGGCATACATAGGTCACACAGGAAGCCTGTGGTTGGACTAAGGATTGATTCTGTTTAGTTGCATCTTTTGTTTACAGTGACACATGAAACCATTTGTTATTTTAATTTTCATTTCATGACTGTGATAGTTTGGGTTTCTTATAAAGTAAATAAAACTTCCAGTAAAGCTTTCCTAATCTTCAAAATTAAACTCAGATGAAGGATGTCTTTTTCTGTTAGCATTTTTTTTCTAAAATTCTATTAATAAATTTTTAACTTTTTAAATATTTTAATTTTTTTTTTTTTTACTTTGTGTCTATGAACTTCCCACATTAGCAGAGACAGGAGGTAAAAGGAGAAACTGCAATATCTTCAGCATAACAGAACTCAGGACCAGCAGGAAATCTCATAAAAAATTCTTGCCTCACAATATTTTCAACCGTGAGTCGTTTTAGTCAGGTATGAGAGGAAAGAGAAGCATAATATGAGTCTATGGTCCCATGAAGTTTGGGGGATGGGACTGTCCATTTTTAGCTCAAAGAAACTTTTGGTAGGGTTTGGATGTCAGTAACATGGCCAGCCCTGCCACGACCACCCTATCTTAACGAGACAGTGAGGGAAGCAGATGACCAGCTGTGCGAAAACCTACTAACCACATTTCTCTGCCCTCCACAGACCATTTTTATGCAACCATCTCCATTGCTTTAGGCATTCTCCAAAGTAGTTCCACAGTTTTTGCTCTGTCCTCTGCCCTTAGCATGGACGATTTGGACATGTGTTTTGAACATGGTTGAATTGCCAGCACACTTTCAGGGAAAAACCAAAACTTTCTTCAAACTGATATGTCCTCACAGCATGCATCTCAGTGGCTTTTAAGGTCTGTGCAAAGAAATAAAGGTTGCAGATAATTCCATTTCCTTTGACACCAAATGGGTCTAATTCTGCTGTCAGAGAGAAATACTTTTTCTTTCTTCTGCTTATTAGCAGGTGTTATACTTTTCCCAGTCTTTAAAAATCCCTAATTCATCTGTGTTTTCTAAAGTATTTCTCAAAATACAATGAGAGTAAAGAGTAAGTCTGTGCTGAACTCTTCATTCTCCAGCTTTAGGAAACAACTAGTTAGAGTAACTTCTGGAATGTCCTGGTTTTGTTTTAATTATTAATGTCTTGTAAAGATGGCACAGAGGATTAAAATGAATTCCCCACATACAGAGTTGTGAAACTGTTAACTGTCTTGCTTCTCTAGATGAAACAAATTGTTATACTCAAAGTAACTCTTTAATTTAAAATATTTATTATTTATCTATCATTGGAGATGCCCCTTCATATTTTAAAGTTTGGCATAGTCCATTTTAAAAATCAGTCATATTGCAAGTATTTTAATATTTTTAAAGTCCATATTCTAAAAAATCTAGGTTACAAAGTGTTGCATTCTACGAGGGAATTCGTAAATGGTTTGCCAAATCTTCTTTAAAAATTTCTTTGTTTGATCATGTCCTCTAATGTTTGCTTTCCAGCTTTGAATACTCTAGCAAACATGTTGTAAGGACACTGTCTGAAAGTACAAGCTGTAAGCACATACTGCTGACTGCTCACAGAATCTGAATTATAAATATTTGTTGCAAGCAGTTCTAATCTCTGAGTTTAGTATGAAAGGGAAGAGACTGAGGAAAAACAGCCACACACCAAGGACAAAATAGTACATCATATTATATACCACTTCTTTTAAATTGCACGAAGTCACATGAAACTCATGGTTCACCTCTACCTATGCTCGATACTTAGCTCAGTAAAAGATTTTTCAGTGCAAGGAGTTTGCTCCGTTCTGTTTCAAGGTGAGTATTTACAATTTGTAACTAGGAAGCAAATGATATAAGGGATGTGCAAGAAAAAAATACATACTTTTCACTAAGAAAAAATGTGTACTACAGCTCATGTGACTATGACACCTACCCTGTTTTTTAATTTCCTCTGTAGATGTGGTATACACTGTTTTAGTAAACATGTTACGTGCATATGGAAAGAAACGTTTTACTTAAAATACTCTATGTCATAACAGAAAACAAAAAAATTACTGACTTGCAGTAAATATGGTTGAATGGAAATCCTGAAAAAATTTTGCTGTTTTATAGTAATTTCTGATTTCCACAGCATTTCAGTTTGGAGGAGTTTGTTGGCTGGCTATTTAGTTGTTTAAAATATTTCAAGATCGATTGTGTATTTACAATCAAGCAAAAATTCATTATTGCTATTTTTCGAGTCTTCTGGTGGTAGAAAGCCATAGACTTTGTATTTTAAGTCTTCTGAAAAGTACATTATAAGGTAGGATATTATATGCCTTTTTATTTTTTATAGTGAAACTTAGTGGAATGAATCAGTTTTCAGATTGGAGCATTAATAACAAATAAATCATTTTGCTTCATTGAAGGCAAGCAAGGGTAAAATGATAATGTCAGTTTATACAACACCATGAAGGCATCTCATAGAAATTCATGTGCGTATGCCTTGTTTCTTATAGTAATAATGCTTTGTGGTGACCTTCTTTAGTGCATGTTCCCAAAGAATTTTCTAATTGTCACAAAACTAATATGGGTTACTCTGTGTTGCGAAAAAATACTTCATAAAAATGACATCCAAGGGAAATCTATACCTGCTACATTTTTCTAAAATTCCTCAATCTGTGGACAAGGATGAGGTGGTTATGCAGAGCTTCAGCCAGTCTTTTGAATGTTGGAATAGAATAGGAAATGTTCCTGGGAATATGACTACTGAATGCATGCAAGTAGGCGATAATACCTTTATGTGTTTCAGTAAGAGGTCTTGGTTCTTCTTCCTTGAAAATCTGTTTTAATAGTCAGTAACCATATGCCTATTCCCAAAATGTTTTTCCACTCTTGCCATATTGGATTAAGTGGAATGGAGTCCCATCATACGTGTACAACTCTTCACTATGTTTCTGCTGCACAAAAAGAGTTGGGGAAAGTGGCAGCATTGGCTTGGTTTGAGTTTTGACTCTAACATCCTAAAGCAAAGCTTTTTTCTTGGTCCTAAATCACAGGCACTGATATAGTGAAAAGTTTTGGCAAATTTTCAATTAAATATTTACCTGCTCCTATATCAAGAATTTAAGTGAAAAAGTATAGTTTTACTTGAAATTTTACGATCGAGGGGTCTAATCCATGCATGTATTTAGGCTGAATTATTAAGTCAGTGACTTAAACTTCATAGTGTCTCAGAAGCACCACATGTATAGTCTTACTTTGTCAGTACAAAAACAAGATGGTGTGTTCACAGCAGAAGACAAAAGGTTGGTGGTACAGTATTTTTTTGTCTTTATTCTATGTGTTGTCTTCATTACCAGTCAGCCCCTTCACCTGAGGCTTTTCTCCTACATCCCAGGCCCTTAAATATGCAATGTTTATGTTCAGATTTAAAATGTAATAGCCAACATTACAATGAAACAATTAAAAGATAAGTTCAGATCCAAAGGCTCTGCAGGTCTGTCTTTAAAATACTCAGAGGACCTATGTCGGCAATAGAGCCAATTCTCGTGTTTACGTGTCTCTTTCAGGAAATCAATATAAAATCTGAAGTATATTTTAATGTTGTTAAAACTCTAAGTAACTTAAAAAGTAATCCTATGCTACTACCTTTATCCGCTAGGTGACAGCACAGCTCTTTTACCTTTTTCCATTATTATCCCTAGGTGCTTTTTTAAAAAGTAGTTCAGCATGAACTTTAAGAACGTGTTCTTTCCAAGTGAAAAGTATGTGCTGTGCATGCTTCTTTTAATGAGATACATTTTTATATGGTCAGTAACTTGTTCTTAGTATAATTACTTTAGTTAATGCAAATAAAATTCTTTATCGTTGAGCAAAGTTGTTTAACTGTGAGAGATGGTGCAAAGTGATTTAATTGTGGGTCTGATAAATAGCTGTGGAAAAGCAAGTCCTGCAAGTAACTGGGGAAGAAAAGCAGTTTTCAACCCCAAGGTAAGATATGCAGAACAATTATACTTTTGGTCTTTAAAAAGAGTATAAGTTAATAAAGTTTTCTTCTTAATAAATAATAGATTTTGCAGTGCAGAAAGCCTTGTTTACAGTGATTTAATTAGAGATACACTACTTTCAGTACTGTATTTTATAATTCGTTTGTCTTCTACTCTAGTAGTTACTTCCAATTTTCTGTAAATTCTGGAGGAGCCCAAGCATTGGGAAGAAAACAGAAGATAAAATTTATAGAATTGTATTTCCATATAAAATTGCATGGATTTTGAAAACTGATCCTGGCAAAAATTCATTTCACAGCTGTTCTGTGCTTGGGTCAAGTTATGTGTCCAGGGGTCCATAGACAAGTTTCATCAGCCAATGCCCTGTGCAAGATTAAATGTACTGTAAACACTAACTTTCCTACATATATATATATATATATGTATGTATGTATGTATGTATGTATATAAAACATATAATTTTATAATTCATTAAAATCATAATTTTTCAGGTTTAGATACTTTACATGTTTCTGAGAGCCAAGTGCAAGTATTAAAAAGGCCAGGAGTGCCACATTTTGTGTTTATAATAAACTTTTTTTAAATATATTTGATGATAATATTTGATTTGGATGAGATTATTTTATGTTACACTGTCAAGTTGCTTTTTGTTCAGTAGTGGAATAATTGCACGTTCATACTAAATTGTCTTGGTTCTTAATAAAGAATACAAATTTGTTACGTAGCAGAACTGTTTCCTTCTATCATTCTTCTGCTGCATTCTGTGAATAAGTCTTTAAAACAAATACCTGAATATGTACAGTAAGCAAATTAAATAAGCAAAATGAATATTGCACAATAATAAAACATGCAGGTCAATAAGTAAAATGAAATAACTTTACTGACTTAATGGGGTGTCTTACCAAGCATCTTCAATATAAACCTTTTAGAAATCTGGATTTTAAATATTTAAGAAAAACAGACTTATAATCATTTATAAAGCGTCATTCCTATAAATAAATTTCAGTATGATTTACAGAGCTGATTGCCAGCTGAAATTTTGACAAGATTTACACTCTGGTTACTAACCTTCTTCCCCAAAACAGTGCAAGTTCGGATAGAATTTGGCCCATTTATGTTTAATGGCTGAGGACCATGTAAGGCTTACACATTTAAAATTTATGATAGAGCGATACAAAGGATTGCTTTGTACATTGACTTAGGATTTCTAGCAACATTAAAGGCTGGTTTATTTCAGGGCTTCTAGTAAAATTCTGTGGTTCACCTTTGAGACATCATTTTATATACGTGTATATAGCTGTTATTTTTTTGTCTTATTACAACATGGAGTATGAATATTTCATTTAAAAGAAAGAATTCCTCCCTGAATTCCATCATTTTCCTGTTTTATCTCAGGGAGTAAGGATCAAATACACTTTGCTACCTAGTCAACTGCTTTCTCATTATAATAATTTTCTTTTAGGCATAAAACAAAAACAAAATACATGCATCCTCTGGTTGTACTGCATAAGAAACACTTCTATACCTTTCAGTTTAACTGTAAAACAGTTAAATGAGAAAGCTCTCAGACCTGATTTTAAGGAATTGTGTGGATAACAGACATTAAACAAAGAAGTAATGAAGTTCTTAACTGAGAAAGAAGAGATTGCAAATAAAATACATTTCCAAAAATGTTGCATTTTTCTCCAATTAATTTAGGAATCAAACTAGAAACTCTATTCATAACTTTATAGTTAAGAATGTGTAGCTTCCATAATAAACTGGTATTTTGGGGTGTTTATGACTGTACTCAGACATTTAAAAATAAACTAGAGAAGCCATGAGGTCTTTTTGTGGCAGTGACATTTTTAACTATGTATTTGAAAAAAATAGTTCTGCTTTCTTGGGGTGTACATACATAGAAATTAGTGATTTTCAGACACATTTTTGTTAACTTGAAAACCAAAGAATATTTTCTTTTTTCCAGATAAAATTCTACAAACCCATAGCTTTTAAAATTATCAGTGCTAACAAAATACAATCTTTATTTTTGGAAATAGTTGCTCTCTGAGAATGCTTTCCCACAAGCAAACTTTCCTGAGCTCTGTCATGCCATTAGTTTCTAAGCAGAACAGAAGTTAACTAAAAATTTCTTTTTAAGGGAGGCTGGTACAGTACAGCTTCGAGTACCAACACCCTGCTCCTGTTTCTTACCTTCCTCATGTTACACTAATGACTTCAGTTAAGTTGCTTGTGATTTATAGCAGTCCAAGAGAAACATCAGGTTGGTCATGCTTTTAGCAGTTCTTTCTACAAAATAGGATGTGAAACAATGCCTCTACTACTAAAGTCTGGTCATGTCTATCCCATGTTTCACAGGAAAAATTGATGGCTTGATTGTGAACTTGCTGAAATCTTTGAAAGCAAGGCTTTTCTGTCAACTTCAGCAGGTGTCGAGTCAAGCCCTTTGTTCTGATCCTGCAAGGATTTATGTGCACACTGCTGTATATCCATTAATTTCACATAACCAAAGTCATTGCTTATTTGAGGCGCCTGAGTTTTAACAGTATTTGTATTTTTACTTGCAAAAATTATGGTTCCATTATAAGTTGTAGTTCTGTCATTAAAAATCAAGGCTTAAAAGCTGTATTTCATTCTTTGCAGTTTTTAGTGGTTACTTTGTCTTTGATTTTGTCTTTGCAAAAACAATGGATGCATTTAGAAACATGCAAAATAAAAAATTCTGTAGCATAAGAAAAGTAACAGATAGATGGAGGCTGAGGAGTAAAACATCATTGTTCATAGAGTATATAGAATATGAAATACTAAGATTAAAACAAAATGTTGTAGGTGGAAAATGCAGATGACGGCAGTTTTTTCAGCAGCAACACTTACCTCTGTTGTTGGAATTGTTGAGAGCCTCATAATAGTGGAGGTATTTATCCTTCTGACATCACTGGGAGAACAAGCCCCATTTTGCAGCAGAATGCTGGGGCACAGACTCTACAAGTTATCTGCATTATTTGAGAGTTCTCCAAGACTGCACAAGCCTTTGCTCTATATGTAAGCCATTGCACCATCTGCCATCCTCTAGCTGAATAGCATCTTGGTTTCTTGCTACTAGCACATAATGTTATGAGTCTGCCGTCTTTTTTGCAGCACAGGCAAGAAGGCAAGTTTTTTCTCCCATTCTAAGAAGCAAAAATTAACATAAAAGTGACATTTCTATTTATTAGTCTCATTCGAAGTAATTAATGAAAATGCATTAGTTAGCTGAACAATGAATGCCTCAATCCTTTTTTCTTTATACCTTGAGGTGCTCTGTCTGTGCTTCCTGAGGTCCTTCCTAATGCCATCCTGTAACCTTGCTAGCTTTTCCCGTCCTCCTGCATTTGGACAAAGGCAGTATGAGCTGTGGCTAGTTTGATGCATTGACATATTAACAGTCTAGTAAATAACACCTGCAACTGGCTATGTGGCTGTTGCCAAACAATTCCTAATCATGTTTCACTTTTGATAAAAGCTGTTAAGACTGTTATACTAAAAAAGTGTCTGGTGTGACTTCACAGCAGCTAATTAATTTTAAAAATAAGCAAATAAATAGAAGAATCCTGTCTAAGATAGCTATTCCTCTGGCAAATATAATTGAAAATGGACAGTGAATTTAGGGTCTTCAGATTAGGGGGGTTGGAAGGTGTCTCTGGAGATTGTCTACTCCAACCTCCTGCTTAAAGCGGGGCCAGCTAGAATAGATTGCCCAGGGCCATGCCCAGTTGGGTTTTGAGTATCTCTGAGGACAATGTCACCCCAGCATCTGTGGGCAACCTGTTCGATCTCACCATTACTGAATACTCTCAGGTGAAGCCGAAGTTCCTGTATTTCAGTTTTCCCCCTTGCCTCTTGTCCTGTCAGCTGGGCACCACTGAAAAAGGGCACCCCCCTGCCCCATGGGGTATTTATACACATGGATGAGATGCCCCTGAGTCTTATCTTCACAAGGCTGAACAGTGCCAGCCTCTTCAGGAATATACATGAGAAGCTCCAGTCCCTTAATAACCTTCAGGGCTCTTTGTTGCACTCACTCCAGTTTCTCTCTCTGTCCTGTACTCTTCAAGTACAAGTCTTCACATGTTTTCTATACCTGTTCTTACAGTTCAGTACTGTTGAATGTGTTTAAACTTAGTAGCAGTAGGAGTAATTATTTTTTTGTACATCAACCCAAAAATTTTTTTAAGTATATTTGATTTGATTTTTACCTGTTCATAAAATACTAAAATTTGCAGAAGCTAAGGAAGGAATACTAGCCGATACTGTAGGGAGAATATTTTTCTGGTTATGCAAAGAAACAGCATCTTTTCTGTCACTAATAGCACTATTTATGGTTCTGTATATGTGAATTTGGATCAAGGAATTTGCTGTGTTGAAGAAAAATAATGTTGAAATCCAGTCTTCTGATTATACCCGAAATTTTAATGAGGTTTATTCAGGCTACTGACTTCCCTTTCACACAGAAGTGCTACAACTATGTTACATTTCAAACTTTCTGAATGCGTTATTTCATTCTGTTGTGAGTGCACAAATAGAACAACGTAAGTAATATATTTGAATATATAAAATATAGTTATAACTTTGACTACGTTTATCTATGCACCTAAATACATACATATTATACATAATACATATATCTATGAAAGAATATATAAACATAGAACTGACTTGTAAAAATGGTTTAATCCTCCCCTTTTGATTCCATTGAGCTCTCAGACATAACTGATTTTCAAAGATGCCATGTTATTCCTCATATTATATTATATTGTGTCATTCTACAAAATGTTCTGTAGCATAACATTCCTTTTACATATCTGAATAGTTTAGATTGGGAGAGCAAAGGACAAAGGTAATGACTGTGAACGGTGCTCATTTGTAGATTTTTATGTTGCATGCGTTCCAGTAAGCGTGACATGCATTTTCACCTTACCAAATTTGATTTTTTACATCAGTATTTGTATTCCACCTTTGGGTTACCTGTCTCTTGGCTAAGGAAATGTGGTGCATTCAAATACAAAAGTGTCAAGTACGAGAAAAGCATAGACAACAGTCTTAGCAGAGTCTCAGCAAAGTCAGGCACACTGAAGGGAAAGAGAACAATGCTAACCTACCAAGAAAATTACCTCCGAGGATTTCTCAGAGAGAAATTGTGGAGTTGTAGAGATACTTTAATTTTGAAATTTTACAGAGATCACCAGACAGTGTTACAACACAACCTCTGAATCTACCACTCCTGTGGTTATTATTTATTTCATATCATGCAATTTGTTTATGGAATACTGTTTTTTCCAACTATAATAATCATAATAAACTGTGCCCTAAATGGCACTTTATTATAAGTTGCCCTCTGAAATAAACATTATTTAAAAAAAAAGTTATCTTCTGTAAGGCTTGTCTGTCAGGATTCTTGCTGATCAATATACTTTGAAATAATGGAAGAATTCTCTTCAGTCAGAAACATTTTTGGGGAACCTGCAGTTAGTGACCTAAATCAAAAGGCGTAATTATGAGCTTTAATTAATATTTAGCTAGTTTAATTGACCAAAAGACAAATGCTATTTTCTCAATTAATTACTGATTCTCTAATTTAAAAGTGGAAATAGGAAAGAAATTGTTTTTAAACAATCTATATATGTACACATTAATTATTTTTGTAGTGTATCAAATTAGCTCCTCATCCAACAAGGTTACAGCATTTTCCTGAAAACTTGCTATTAATTTTTTTTCTGGATAAGCGCATAAAGGTCCAGATATTTAGGTTGGGTCAGATTTTCAGGAGATCAGTGCCTGTAAGTGTGCACAAATGAGGGTTGCTTTCTTCTAATTCCCTTTGTCCCCAGCTTCTCAAGTAGTGTAAGCAATTAACACACAGGAAATGGATTTAAAAACTTTATTTGAGTGATAATACTGAGTACTACAGTTTAAAGAGAGTACCTGTCATTAAATGGCCCAGAAACAGTATGAAAGGAAACATCAGAGCACGACAAACTTAGGGGAGCAGTCAGTGAAGAGCTGATAGAAACATTTTCAGTAGAAAAGCATTTTACACCATTTACTCTAATTAAAAAATACCAGTGAGATTATATTAAAGCCTCAGTTTTCCTCCTTCCCTTTTCAGGGGGTTCATGAGAGGTAGAAAAAAAGGGTTTAACTAAATAAAATCTTCACATTGTATTGCTGAAGGGCTTTGGCTAATTATTTGAATATAAATAATTCTCATGCTTAGTTACCACATACAGTCTAAAAATTTATTCAGGCAATATATATTGAAGTCAATAGGTTTTACATGTTTATGTGCAAACGACGTGAACAGTGTATGTTTTGCTAGTTTTACAGATCTATGATACTGTTTGAAGTTCAGTGTTTCCCCAGTTTTTATCAGAGTCAATTATGATTCATTCGTATGTTGGAGGAAAACCGTTGTGGTTCTCTCTGCATAAAGGATCTTTCTTGCTGCGTTACTTCTCAGTCTCTTCTTAAGTTGAGAAACAGACAAGAGCTACCCAGCATTTGTCAGAGCTATGATTTTTGTCCAGCAATATACACAGGGTTCTATTTTAAAACTTGCATTTATTTTTCACTTTTCTAGATAAGTTTAATGGATCTGTTCCATTAAAAACATAGCTACAGAATGTCTACACATTAGGGAGATTTCTTATGGCTCTTGTTGCACCTGAAAAAATAGTTTCACTTTCAGCACTAAATAGAGAGAGAAGAGCATCAATGTTCATGGTTTTACAGTTTAACGTACCAGGTGAGAGCTGCTCTTCAGAATGGTTGTCATGCTAGTTTCAGAAAATACAAAAACATGTGGGCTTTCTAGAGTTGAGTAGTCAGTGCTGGCTATGTGCCAGTATAAGTAAAATGTGTAGAAATGTAATGGCCCAGAGCAAGCTAATGAATGACAGTGTCGCACAAGATCTTCAGGGAACAACAAAAATATGCAGGTCTTCAATATTTATTTGTGCTTTTGGAGAATATGTAATATATTTTCTAATGTGTTTCAGGAAAAAAAAGGCCCTCCAACTGGAAACAAATATGATTTAAGTGAAAAGAAAGCAGTAAGGCATAAGATGTAAAATTGGAAAATACTGTTTATTCAGAAGTAACAGCATTAGTAAATCAAGGCTGTGAGTTATTATGGTTCCGACTGCTAAGCTGTGCATATACAGCTACAGTCTGATTCATTGTTCACAAAAAATGGCAAGATACAACAGGTGGATGGCAGAGATAAATTTAAATGTAGAGAGAGGGAAAAGAATAGGCAGTTACCTTGAAATGGTGGTGCTATGTGCACAAAGTTTGAGTACAGCTGTAGCCATCTAAAATTCTGTATCTGACCTAGGTTAAACTGTCATTGCTGAAGTTTTACCCCTTTTGTTGCCATTGTATAACGTATGCATTGCCACATTCCTTGGATATCTGCTACTGTGCAATCTCAGCTAAAAGTACAGACCGGGACAAGAAGCCATTGAGAACAGCCCTGTGGAGAAGGACTTGGGGACTGCCACGGGTGAAAAGCTGGACATGAACCAACAGTGTGCACTCACAGACCAGAGGGACAGTTGCATCCTGGGCTGTGTCGAAAGCAGTGGGAGCAGCAGGGCGAAAGAGGTGATTCTGCCCCTCAGCTCTGCCCTTGTGACACCCCACCTGGAGTGCTGTGTTCAGGCCTGGAGTCTTCAGCACAAGAAAGAGCAGGCCCAGAGGAGGGGCACGAAAATGACTGGGGGCTGGAGTACTTCTACGAAGATGGGTTAAGAGAAGTTGTTCAGCATGGAGAAGAGAAGGGTCTTGGTAAACCTCATTGTGGCCTTCCAGTACCATAAGGGGGCTTATAAAAAGGAGGGAAAGGGGCTTTTAATGTGGACACACAGTGACAGGACAAGGGGCAATGGCTTTAAAGTGAGAGAGGGCAAGGTTCAGTTAGATGTTAAGAAGAAATTCTTTGCTCAGAGGGTGGTGAGGCACTGGAAAAGGTTGCTTAGATAGGCTGTGGATGCCCCATTCCTGGGAGTGTTCAAAGCCAGGCTGGATGGGGTCCTGAGCAAACTAGTCTAGGGAGTGGTGTCCTTGCCCATGGCAGGTGAAGGAACTAAATGACCTTTGAGGTCCCTTCCAACCCAAACCATTCTATGATTGTATGATTAATGCGGGAATATGGTTTTGATTAATGTTTATGTTCTATGCACATGTCTGCTGTATGGCACAGATTCAACATTGCTCTAGAGCTGCAAAACTTAACATCTGAATTTTGACTCTGAAGTATGATGGTGTCCATGGCAAATCACTATTCAAAGACTATTTAATGAGAAAATGTCCTAAGACTTTAGTTTACAAGAGAGAGGGAAAAAAAATCTGTGGTTTTGATGGCACTTGATAATGTTGAACTTTCAAAAACACACTGTATTTAAGTTAAAAGAGAGGTTGCTGTACTTTTAGCTTCTTTACTTCTTCAAAATTCCTACTCTTTTTAAAGTGACAGCAGATGCTTGTTTGTTTACCTGAGGAGGAGTGCTTTGATACCAAATTAAGTGGATGAATGCTATCATTTAAAACAAACTGTAATAGTTCAGAAAGGTGTGTTGCTTTCCTCAGAACAGTTTTCCATTTAAAAAGGAAAAACTACTTTTCCCCATACATTGGTAGGCAGAACTGGGTTGCTTTCCAGTACAGGCTTCTACATGATTACAGTCAGGTGCAGAGGCACCAGCCATTATTTTGGAGAAAAACAGTGAAGTTTTCTTTATTGGGTCTCATGGTAGGAAACCAAATAAAAGTTGCTATCTAGACCATTTATAAATTAAGGACCCTGCAACATATACAAAGTGTTTATTCATGTACTTATACATATACCATAAAAAAGGTGGTAATTAGCTGTACAGATGATATCCTCTCCAGTTTAAGTATCGAGTTTCAGTTCTCTCCTGCAGCTCAGTAGTGCAGAGCTGCTGTCTCACAGGCTTTCCTAGTTGAATAGTTCCAGAGTGCAGGCCTCCTGGAGGTGGTCTTCTGAAGGATTTCTATGGTTTCTGCAAGAATGAATTCTTGGAATTAGCTCTGAATGAACAGACTAGTTTTATACTTACAGGCTATCCAAGACAGGAACATCTAACCTACAAATTAAACATCATAGAATCACAGAATGGTTTGGGCTGGAAAGGACCTTAAAGGTCATCTAGCTCTAACCATTCTACCATGGGCAGGGACATTGTCCACCAGATCCTGTAGCTTACTTAAAGTATCTGCAGCATTAAGCTGTGAGTGTGGAATATAAGGAATATCAAAACCATTATATATTAGAAACTGAGTGTTCTCTGTGCCTGCTAATTTCAAAGTTTTCAAACTGTCATTTCCTGCTTTTTCAAGTCTCAGAATTTTCGTATTTTGTAACTTGATGTTTCTCTTTATCTGGATCTGTCATGCCAGATACAGACAAAAGTGGGGGATGAAAAATGCTGAATATATATTGCATACAGAGAAAAGAGGGATTTGGAAATTAAAACCAAACACAACTCCGAGGTTTAAGTTATGTGTTTGCCCTAATTAAAGTGTAAGATTTGCTTTGTTGTAGTGAGGCTGGCAAAAACTTTTTTTTCAGTGATTTGTGACACTAAGGTTGATAAAAGTCAAAGAGTCTATGTATCCCACAATTACATTAATTACATTTCACTAAATTACTCTTAGTTTGTTTTAAAGAGTTCTTTAAGTAATATCTAACTGTTAGAACCAATATCACAAATAAAATAAGAATAGGAGCAAATATATTAAAGGCCTGATTTTATTTAAGCAAGTGAAAGCCTATTCCCATTAGTAACAGGATTGTGTCTGTTCACAATGTAATCTGCATAACTAAGTCTTTGGTCTCCCAATTTTTACATTAACTAATTGTACATTAATGAGATGTCTTGCTCTGTATACAAGGGGAGGACAGTGCCTGTTGCATACTCTGACTTTAGTATGATGTTTAACACAGTCTCCTGTAGACTCATTGTCACAATGTTGGTGAGTTATGAGCTGGATCAGTGGTCACTAAGTGGAAAATTGACTGGACTGCTGGTCTGTAGGAGTTGTGATCAGGGGTGTGATGTCCATCTGGCAGCCAGTAACCATTGATGTTGCTTGGGAAGCAATACTGTGGATAGCACCAGAGTGTGGCAAAAACTGATTTTATAATGTTAGACTAAATGGACTAGATGGAGGTCCCTCCCAAACTAAATTATGCCGTGATTTCATGCAAAAATGAAAATAACCAGTGTAGTGGTGCACAAAAGCACATGCTCAAGAAAAGAGCATAACAAAATTTATATCACTAATAGTTGTCATCAGTAGCTGCAGCAAGAATGCTCTGTGTTACAGACTGAATTTTCAGTGTTGCAGTTACACACTTGTGATTAAGGACAGTCAATGGGCAAGTGTCTGTTTAAAGCAGTTTCTGAAACTGCTGCTCTGACACTGTCTTCATCAGTAGAAAGCTTCCAGTTTCTGCACA
Organism: Melanocharis versteri; assembly: GCA_013397845.1. NCBI lineage: Eukaryota > Metazoa > Chordata > Aves > Passeriformes > Melanocharitidae > Melanocharis > Melanocharis versteri. The sequence continues at coordinate 242,040 of VZTG01009268.1, read as the reverse complement.
GCTGGATGTGGACGTTGGGAGTCTCGCTTCAGCCCATGTTGGTGTTTGCCCCATGCAGTTTTACATGTGGCTTTTGACCAAAACTGCGCCACTGGTTTCTTCTGTGAGTTTTAATACACAAACACTATCTGCGATTGCTGAATTCCATTTTCTTTCTTCAAGTCCTAGGATTTTCCCATGCCTTCCTCCAGTTACAACCTCTTGCTGTCATAAATTAGCTTTTCTTTCCCCCATTCCTTGTAAAGGGTGGCCAGTCTTTGGACCTCTAAGTCTACATATTGCCAACGCCATATGTGGCTGAGTGCCAGAAACTGCAAAGAACTGTGAAATCAAGGAACTCTGAGACAAATATCAGATATGGATGGTAACAGTGGCTTCCTGGCACTGCAAAACTCCCCTGCATTATGGAACTATGTTTTAATCAGACCTTAGTCTCACCCAGCAGTCTATGTTGAATCCATAGTGCTGTGGTACTTGCCAGTGGTGTGATGCAACAGCGTTAGATGAGCTGCACAGTACCTCAAAAGCTATATTGTGTCTTTTTTTTCTTTGATATCACATCAAAACTGATCAGAGAATTAGCTCTAAAGCAGAGTAGGCTATGTTCTCTGACAGTTCAGGAAAATAGGCAAAGAAACTTATTTTTCTCTCTTCACAAAAACCCCTTTTCCCTACCTTTTCAGTGAAAGCTGCCTGCTCTGCTGTCAGTTCACCAAGCATTCTCCAAACCCTAACAAGCAAAAGGAGTCCAAATGAAAGGAAAAGACAGAGTCTGGTTTTAACTAAAAGCGTATGTAATTTAGGTATTTCGAGGCCTCGGCACTAATTGCTTAATCTTGTCATTCTTTTCTGTTGTGTTAAATTATTTCCAAATATTGATATAAAAAGATAGCGAAAGGAATTAAACTAATTAGTTGAGTCTATTAGTCACAGTCCTCTAATATTAATGTAAAATGCAAATGCTGTATCTTTAGGAACTTTGCAGGGAATTTTGCTTCTTTGATGTCATAATATAGAAGAAGCATATGTCAGCATTTGCCTTCTGTGAGCACTCAAACTGATTTTGATTCTCATAGGGCGGATCTTACAGCTCTGTTTATTCCTAACTTTCACAGTTTGAGAACAGGACAACACTTGAACTTGCTAGTATACAGGAACTCTGATTTTCCTGTTTGTTTGTGTTTGTTTGTTTGTTTTATTGTGAGAGGAGGATGGATTGATGATGTGGAGAGGAGAGGTTTGAACAATGAAGAATTGACTTTGAAGTGCACATTTCAGTATATCCACTGTTTAGATGCCAGAACCTTGGATCTGTAGCGCACTTTTCAGATGCTGATTGCATTACACTACTTGGCTCTGACACATATTTTTGCAGGGGAAATGCAGACATAACTTAAGGGATACAGAGTTTCTTTATTAGCACCAAAAGTAGTGTGACCCACTACTCCATGGCAGAGGCATTTTATTCAGGTGACAAACACCCTCTAAAGATACCGTAGCTATGTTGAGGCTTACAGTTATCCTGTTTTACTTTACATGTAGCTGACCACTGTCAGTGGTTTGAGCTTGTATTAAAGAAATAAACAAGGGGGTTATAGAATCCTTCCTTGTTTTGGGGGTTCATTTTGTTCTGAAAAAAGAAAAACTGATTTTAAAACAATTAGTGGAGAAAATGCATCTTCTGTGAGAAAGGATCCTTAAGAATTCAGTTACATACATAGTTACTGACGAATGAAAATCAGATATTTTCCCAAAGGAAGAAGTTGAGCATTTCTATCATTACAGTCAGTGGCGGCAAGTCGTTATACTTTTAGTGGAAAATTATTCCTTCTTAGCTGGTGGTATTTATTTTTTTAAGACATTTGTCTCTTGGCAAGTTCAGTGTTACCAGCCTCTGTGCCTCTGTTGGAGGATTATTGCTCTATCTTTGTGTTAAATAGAGCTACACCTTTTTCCCTTCTACTACTTCTTCTTTGCATTTTTGTTTTGTTTTATTTTATTACTGTCAAGCTGCTGATGTAATTAAGGTTTGGAAAGAAGAGAGGGTGTGGGCGCCTGAAAATGTTAAAGACAGGTTAATTCTAAACATGGCTTTGCATGTTGACATTTCCCAGTTAACAATCAGCTTCATAGTGGATTTCTCTTGAATCTTTGCCATGATATACTGCCAGCAAATGGGAGTGGTGAAAAATACTGGGAAGACCAGTGACTGCTAAAATAACACAAAATAGTGGTGCTGTCATCACCTGTTGCCACAACATAGAATTCAACAAAAAATGTGTGCAGTAGAAGACCTTAGAATATTTGACATCATTGTGTATACAGGTCACATTCAAGAAAACAATTCGTATTTTTTTATTCTATCCACAGATAGTTGATAATTGGTCATTGTATTTTAGTTGACTTGGCACCAAGAATCTGGTTCCTTCTAGTATACATGTAGAACTTCTCTGAAATGTTAAGAAACTGCTTCCATTTTAATAAGCAGGGGATTCAATCCTGAATATCTTATTATACAAAGCAGTTGGTTTAGGCCTCATCTTATAATTGGGATTAATTTTGGTATTTTAATCCTGTAGTAAGTGTTCATAATATTGGTGGGACTCTGGAGAAGAAGCAAGATGCATCTAGTTTTTGATCTCTTTGCAGAACTATGCGTTTCGCAATACTACTTTGCTTGAATACATAAAGTTAGAGTATATTCTTCTTGAGACATCTTTTGGAATTTGATCCTGTCTCCATTATAGAAAAAAGAGGAAAAAGTTAAAACTTCAGTGGAAATTTTGGACAGCAGCAAATCAAAGATGAGTTTTGGGGTTTTTCTGTACTGCAAAAATATTCAATTTCTAGTTACCTGTGTAAAGTACAAGGAAATTGCTGAGCACTGTCTGCAAATAAGTACAATTTTTTAAATGAAAACCCAAATCTTAAACTGGCAACACGTCAACCTGCTTTTGACAGTATGTGTTCTATTGACAATGTGTAATGTTATAACTACTAAAACAGACAAAAACCCCAACAAAAATGTATTTATAAATCTCGGGAATATTTGAGCACTGGGTGAAAATCTAAACTTTTGGAGGCTTAATGTTTGCTTTTCTAAAAAAAATTGAATATTATTTTAAGTGTGTAAAGATTTAGGATCTCTGTTCTGAAAATGTTTTTAGTAGTCTAAATTATAGCAGTTGAAATGGGAGAAAACATTGTCTTAAATTTGCTTTTAAGTGGTATTCATTGTTAAACAGTAAAAAGAGTCTGTTTTAAGGAAATTTTTCAGTAGCCATCTGGAATGGACCTAGAACATTTTTACAACATTAGTTTACCTATACTTTTGGATTATAAACCTTTCTGGTAGGTAGGGAACTAAAGATAGTTGAGGTTTTCATTAAAATTTTATAAAGTCTTATCAGCCACGGAGTTGCTTCACAGCAAATGGAAAAAGTCATGGGAACCAAAACTTTATCATAAGTCATTCAAATACAGATCAGCAAAGACAGTGCTAGAAAGCCACTTTACAAAACTTAAATGAACAGATTGATATGTTAAGGTGCAGCAATTGGTCAAACCTACATGTCATTATAAACTAATTCTGAAATTTTTTCTTTTTTGTGGTTAGTTTCTCATTTTCCAGGCAACGGCCATTCAATACTGAGCTTTCCTCTGATGAAAAGTTAGCTATTATTTTTGCCAAATTTCATGTATTTCCATATAAAATCACTGATTTGAAACATATGTTTATAGTAATAAGTAGTGTTATACAGCATATATACTTTATTTTGGAGTATATTTTGTCTAAAATATTATTCATAGATCTTGAACAAAAGGAAGTTTGCAAACAGAAATTACTCCTTGATATTTCTGAAATATTTCTGCTCATAAAAGCAGGAAATTGAAGTAATTGAAATTTAGTGAAGAAAACAAGTGAGACCTCACCCTAGGATAGCTGGTCACACTGTGACTGCATGGTTTCCCCCAGAGGAAGAGGCTTCACAATGCATTTTTTGCACTTCTGCTTATTCATAGTATTATTCACTTCAGCAGCTGTTCCAAAGCTGACTGCTCTAAGGATCCCAAACAGTAGTTGTTCTATGTCTTGCAAGTATATTTTTAACAAAATTTTTATGGGTTTTTAAACTGTTTAGATATTTTTACGCAGAAGAATTATTTATTTTTCTTGATTTGGAAGAAAAGTAGTGTTTTATTCTACATTATGTAAGTGCTTTGTAATGGTAATATTTTAGGACCATTCCTGTTCCTGCAGTTAGGTTTGTCTTTGGGCAATTTGTTTGTTTGTCTTTGACAGTTTTTGGATCCCAGGATTGTCCCAGTCAAAGGTGACGTATTTTCAGTGTAACATGGACTAGTACATAGAAAATTACCATTATCTATATTACACATTCAGCGTTACTATGCATATCTCTATTTGCTTTCTTCACCTGGGCTGAAAAGGGTACTGTCATTTCATTATTCATACAGCTAGGTACTTCAATATGTCTTCATATTGGTGGTAAAAAACATGAAAAAATCCACTTCTTGTTAATAACTGTTCAGTTATTGTTAACTTTAGGAATTATGGGACAAAAGTAAGCATGTTTAATTGGTTTTTCAGTCCCCTAATTTTATTTATTCATGCATGTTTCTCCTTTAATATGGAAATAGATTTGACTGCTGGTTTAAATCAAATCTTTTAAATGAGAGATGAAAGATGCATGCCTTTGTAATAAATGATGAATAGGTCTATCACCTATACGCTGGGTCAAGCACTACGTGCAGTAAATGTACACTATGTACTAGAAAGGAACTTTTTGAGAGTAAGGTTAAGATGTAACAGTAATCCCTCAAGGTTCCTAGTCTTGGGGAGAAAGTTACTTCTGTATGCTGCTCATAGTAGAGTCTTTGCTTGAAGAATAAGGCTTCCAGCCACACCTGCTAGTGAATGTACATTCATTGAGGCAGGTTATTTGGTTGTTTCTGTACCTCACCACAAATGCCTTGGAAGGCATGCTAACTTGTTTGGAGATGTGATTAACTAAAACTTTCCTAGGGGAAGTCTGAAAGGTTGGAATTCTGAAAAAAAAATATGAAGATTATAAATTGTTTTTACAATTACAGAGAAAGATTAAAAAGGATAGTTTAGACAACAGAGTCAATTTTTGAAACCCTTCTGCTTTGTATATATCTTTTATGTATTTTTTCTTTAGTTAGCTAATCCTTTGTGAAAAGACCTAACCCAAAACCCAGGTAATTTGAAGATGTCCATCTCAGTAGTTTAATATAATGACCGGTGTGATCAAGTACCAATAACTTGAGTCATTTAGCATACACTCCAGCTGCTGTGTTAAACAGGTTTTTTTATTCCACAAGGGCCTTCGTTTGATGATACAAGCTTTCAGTGCACCCTGACTACAAGGCTGTAATACACGCAAACTGCTTATTGATCCTGCAGCAGCAACAGAACTTTCTCCTTAGTCAAAATCCTACTGGATATTGGTGTGCATTCTGTGCAAAGTAGAGGTGAAAAAGGAAAAGGGGGGGGGTATGTTACTTCCTTTACAGTGAGCGCCACAGCTCCTGCAAGAGCAACATTGTGTCCTCGCCAAAGAGGCGCGTGCTTGGCTTTCTGTTTTCTAAAGGATTCCTTGTTGTGTGAAATTTATTCACTGCTATGTTGAGTAGTACACAGAGAAGTATAAATAGCTAATCTAAGCTCAGGATCGATTTCATTTTCACACTCCAAATACTGAGCAATTTTCAGCTTTTGCACATAAATCCAAAATCCTAATGCCCCAGGTAGTATTTCCATAGCGAGATCAAATATTTTTTCAAAGTTCTGTGTCTCATATTTTTAATTTGTATTTTGTTGAAACTCTTGTAATGGTAGAGTCCTTAAGGACAGGTCAGAAGGCTTATAGACTGTTGAATGTGTGACAAAGAGGCCATAAAGAATCTGGTCAGATGTAGCTAATTAAAGGTAAATGAAGGACAGCTGCTTTTTATGTTGCCAGCACATCTTTGATCTGCTCTACCCCTCAGACCTCTGTGGGCAAGGTAGTTAAATACAAACTAGGAGGCCTATTTTAAAGACATTAAAACCCTCCAGGGCAATCGAGTGACAGTCCAAGCAGCCATAAGCTGTTTGCTTTATTCATTAGAGAACTTTAAATGTGTCAAGAAATAAAGTAATGTCCATGCTCTTAGATCAGCATTAGCAATGAAGATTACAACAGCTCTGGGACGTACGAATGGGCAAACGTCTTATGAAAACAAGTTTACTGAGAAGCGTTTTACTATAGCAGCAACGAAAATATCAGTTACACATTTTTGTTGCAGGAATATTGATTCAATATGCATTGAAATATCTGAAGCTGTAGTGGCACAAACATCATGTAACCCAGCACTGACCTCAGTGGTCCCTTCAGTCATGGTTTAAAAAACTTCTATTTCAGACACACATGAAGGAAAGAATATGTCATACATGAGTGACATAATAGCCTGTAATACTTGCTGAAAAATTTATGGAGAATTTGCACAATATATAGCCTTTCACTTGTGTCTAGAGACTCAGATACTGAAGTTTGTAAACTGCAAGTGTTTATTTTATAACGCAAAGTTTTAATGTTAATATAGCATCAGAAAGACTAACTAAAGAAAAAAATCAGTTAGCTATATAAACAACTTTTTATTGCTAGTCATTTTGGAAAAAGTGACTTTGCACAGAAGTATTTGTGAATCCAAGTCAGTGTATTTTTAAAAAATTGTTTGATATCTTAATGTTTTTATTACTATTTTTAAATAGGAATTTAAATGAGAGTTAAAATGAAGCAAATTCCTGTGACATTCTAAATGGTAAATTCTGGTGATCCATGCTGTATTACCTGAATAATATTTGAGAACTTGAAGAAAATATTTGCTTTTTTTAATGTTTGTGTGCTGTGTTTCACTCCATTGTCTTTTGTGTCAGTACCTAAATGTCACCTTGTTTGACTGCGTAATCAAACCCTCCATGCTATTTAGCCTCACTGTAACAGCTTTGGTATTTTAAAATCAGGTAAAGGTGTGAAAAGTCTAGAATTATTAAACTGTCTTTTTGACTATGTAATAAATGCAAATTTTGTGGGCCTTGCCATATACAGAACATTTCTACGTAGCATTTTGCCTCAGAAAGGCTCTGTATGAGTAGTGCAGTTAGAACTGTGTGCCTGTGAAAGTAGTATGTGCTACTGGAGTCTGGATAAACCTTTCTTCCAAAGACATGTAGCTCTAGCAGAAGATTCTTTGTTACTAGCTGCTGATTTTTGCTGGTTGATTTGACAATTCCTTATAGTCTTACTATAAATATATTTAACTATGCATAATTTAAAATTAACTCGATCCTCCAAATTGTCAGAGATTTCTCTAATGGCAGATATATAAGTATCAGGCAAGCCATAGGCATGAGGTTAATCAAGTTGGTAGATCTGTAAATCAAGGACTTAATTTTTTCATTTTAAAGGACGCAGCAAATAAAAAATCAAATTAAACTGGAAGATGGCCTTTGTTTTTATTCGGTACTTAGAGAACATAAATGAGCATTGAGCAGTTTAAGTGAAGCATGTTAACAGATCATAGAGCTGTATTCTAGGCAACAGTAGGTATAAAGACGTAGTTATTGCTGGCAGCATGAGCATAATTTCCTGATTTGACTGATTGTGCCTTGAATGTTGTAGAAAGCAAACAATGAATAAATCTGTGCTAAATTTAGAGCAGTTTGCATACATGCTTGGAACATAAAAGCTAGATATTTTTTACCCTGGAGGCAAGAAATACATTGATAAAATGTTGCAGAATTCTGCTAAATGTAAGTTGGGCAGACATTGTTGATTGAGAACCCATAGTTTTGATAAGCATATTTACAACTATCCCATTCACATTGAATCAACACAGCTTAGCTGCATCTTAGACTGAAAAAATGTCTATACTATGGTAGAACTACTGTGAAAGGGAATTACAATTGCTTGATAGGACCATTTATCACCAATTTAAATCCAATAAAAATAAGTCAGAAAAAAGGAACTAAAATATAAGAATAATCTCGGGGGGGTTATATTTTTCATTTTTCCAACAAAGTCCCCAAGGCAAGAAAAATACTTTCTCAGTGTGTTCCTTATTGACAAATGCTGAATTGCAAATGTTGTTTTATCATTACTGCAATAACCTCTCAGAACTTGTATGTGCATGTACTATCTCAAGGTGGAATTTGCCCTTCCAAAGGCTATAAAGCTTTGTGCACATGTGCCCAGGTATAGATCACAGCTTAGGTGTGAGTATCTTTTATTCAGAGCATGACTATTTAAGAAGATGCATACCATTTTCTGTCTTTATTCACTTAATTACTGTAACCCAATTTTCAAGCTCAGCAAGAATAACAGACTACAATTACATTTGTTTTGTATTTGCAATAGAACTGAACAGTTTCCCATCTGGTAATAATGTTCTCTTTAGCTGGGCAGGCAGCAGTGAAATGCAGCACATACTAGGTACGAACTGTGAGCACCAAAGATGAGCAGTTTGAACTTTCTGATGTGAGCATTGAGCGTTGAGCATGAGCATGTTTCTAGCTAGGTCTGTGTATTGGGACTTGGAGTCTGAAGGGGGTTTATGCCTGAGCAACAGCTGGTCTAGACAAAATGCTGTCTGAAACACCTATTTCCAGCTCCTGTGTTCCACACATCCAGGATGTGATTCTCCTGCCCTTCAGGAGTCTTTACTTGAGACCATGAAGATTAAAATGTTTGGTTGCTATACCATATAACTAAGGAGCCATTATTATTCCAATACAAGCTGAATTTCTTTTATGGAGAGAGCTTCAAGAACACTGACCACTTTCAGAGCAAATACTATAGAACAAACAACAAAAATTTTCATCTGCTGATGAAGTCCAGAGTGGTTTGGTTTTCTTTTTTTTGAAAGCCAGGTAATCACTGTTCCCAGCCCTGCTTTTGGGGATAGCAACTCCAGATAGCAGTGCTCCACTGACATATTGCATCTGTTAAGGAGCACTGTTACCTAACAAGAAGTTGAGCATGACCCAGCTCCTCCTGTAGACATGCAAAAAACTTCTTCCAAAATGTGACAGCAAACCAACAGCTCCTCCTGGGATCCTCCTGTGATCAGCCAACACATTTTTAAAGACAGACATCCTTGTCTACACGAAGGGGAAAATCATATTCAACTTGTTTAATTAACATGTTTTCTAGTGTATTTTCTCCGTGTAGGCTAGGTCTCTAAGGAAGAATGACTCATGAATACAGCACTGCCATTATGAAGTACTTTTTGGAGTAACTTTCCATTTCTCCACATTTTCTAAGGAAAGCATTGATTTGGCTACTTACCTAAAACGTTAATTAATGTTTGTGAAGAACTCCAGGGTACCATTAGTTAATCCCATACCACATCACTAAATAGAATCCTGGGCAAGAGTTAAAATAAGCATCACTTTCTTAAGTGAAGGCTAACAGCTAGATCTTTCTCAGCACAGTCTATGCATGCTGTTGTATAGTTTTCCTTGGAGCCTAGCTGACGTGTACTACAATTGAGAGGGGGACAGTACATGACTACTTCCCTAGGAAAGGAGTGACCCTTGGCTGCCCAGTGAACCTAACATTTTGTGGACTTTTCTGAGGAAGATGTACCCTTACAGAACAGGTAAAAGCTTTATGCATCTGTGAAGATGAAATCAGACAGCCAGCTGATAGAAATTAATTAACAGAATTGACTGCAGGATGCTTTTTTCCAGGCATTGATTGTTTATGAAATAGTGCAGTTACAATCAGGAAGAGAGTCCGTGCTTCCTCTTGTCAAATGGAGTGTTTTAGCCAACAGAAAAGCATATTTAAGAGGAATTTGTCATTGTTTTTATTAGGATACAAAGATCAACACAAGATTCTTTCTGTCAGACTTATATTCTCAGAAGGAAATGCATAGTACGCATAAAATATTTATGATTATTTCGTACATTGTAACTATATCTATGTAAAAGCCAAAATAAATATCAACTGTTCCAGCTATACAATATACAGTGCCTGATGTGTTTATTGCCACATTTTCTATAACCAGTCTCCTGTCTGTTGTGTTTCTCCAGTGACTGTGTTATTCCAGGGAAATGAGTAACACAAGGGAAGGAGGGTGCATAATGGCTTCTACACTGTAGGGGGTTGTCTGAGCTAACACATGGATCATGCTCTACGTCTCTTGAATCTGTGTTGAATCTGTTCGTGTATTATGCAGAAAACACGTAGAGGGTGAGCTGCTCATGTTTCTTTGAAAGACAAATCAGTGTCTATCACAGGCACTTCACACTTTTCAGTTCACAGCTTTGAGGATCACTGAAATGCTGCAGATAAGAAGAAAAGTTCTCTCCTAAGGAGGTCCAAAGCCCAAATGGTTCTTTTTTATCTCTGTTTTTTTGCAAGACCTGTTAGCTAGATTTCATTCTTTTTCTCCCTATGCAGTGAATAGATGAAGTATGGAAACCCTAGCAGATATAAGGAGAGCTATAATCCTGTGCTGCTGAAATCTCGAAATTTCACATTTTGCCAGATGGATTGTTACAATTACAGCACATTTTAAACAGTTTCATAGTATTCTCAAGCCATGTATGATTATTGATACAAGATCTGTGTGAATGATGGAGTAGAGCAACAAAGAACACAGGAACTCAAATTAGCCACCAGTCACCAAAATGTTTGCGTTGAAGAGATGTATGTGAAGACTGCCAGTTTGAAATTTTAAGTGTGAATCTTGTAGAGGGAAATGTAATGTAATCCATAATGGGAAACAATTTAAAGACAGAAGATATTAGTTGAGAAAGGGAAAATGCTTTACTGAGAAGGGTCAGTTTGGGGGTCAGCATTTTCTGTCATTTTATTCCCTCCATGGGCTCTGTTACTGAGCAGAATGTTTTACATAATAGAATTCTAGGCTCCCTTCTTGGTTGTTGATATTCCACTTGTGTATGCTCAGAGCATGTCAATGATGACAGCTGGTTATTTCTTCAACACACAGATTTTGATTATGTCTTGTTTTATGGTTAGTATTTGGTTTTCACAGGGAATGTTTTCCCACCCAGAAGACAACAAATGTTGGACTGACCCAGTAATTGTTCTTTCCTATATTTCCTTTGGGCTCTTGTTCAGCTAGTTGGATCTGAGTTGTTTTAAACATAATTAGGCCACCATAAATCACTCTGGTTTAGTTTGCATATGACATCACCAAGGAGACCCAATGGGACGATTAGACTATTTTTTTGGACAATGTATCTGTAACTATTTTAACGACTTTATCATGGAAATAAAGTTTGTAAACAGTAGTCTTTGCAGAGTGACAAGTTAAGATATATTACACCCTGATAGAGCTGTTTAGTAAATTAGATTTTCATAGTGCTAATTGAATTTGTCACAAAGCTGATGAACATTAGCTAAAGAAAGAGCAATATATTTTATTTTATTGAGCACATCTCAGAGTGCTTGTAATTTAGTAGGGCCACCACACTTTCTGGGCAGGCTATCAAGTAGGATGTTGTAATGATTTGCATGACTACTATAGTAGATGGAAAAATGTAGCTTGTGTTTGTAGCTGTTCCATTAGTGTCTTGCACAGTGTGCAGTCCTTTGGTGCTCTTCAGAGAGCTGTGTCATAATCCCTGCACCTTTTGAGGAATTCTGTCTGGTGAAATCAAGTAACTATACATCGTTTAAAACCTGGTGTGTAATTATATGATGAGACAAAGGAAAGACTGAGAAAGGCAGATAACCAATAGAATCCTGAAGTTATCAAAACAGAGCTCTTGCCAAGGACCTTGGAATTCATCTGATTCAGTTGCTGGAAAAATGCCTGAATTAAAAATTATCCTATGAGGACCAAGAAAATAGAGCCAAATTCTGGCACTCTACAGTTTTCTCCCAAAATGGTCATTAATGCTGCAAAAACAGAATAGGGTGAACAACCCTTGGCCCCATGCTTGGCCCCCTACTGTAGGCTCTATCTGCCAAAATAAGATGGAATAGAAGATCAAAAATGGGGAGGGGGGGAGAAGGTTGGAAAAGGAGAGCTTAGAAAAGGAGGGTGGTTGGAAAGGGAAAAACTCACAGGCTATGCCCCCTGCCAGCACAGAAATACTGGGTTGCAGCTCCACTCACAAAGCACCTGTTGGCAGCTGTTGGAGCAGTTTATAGGTTTTGGGACAGTTCCCTTATGTGAAATGTGATATGGTCTTATTTTAGTGAAATAGAAGCAATTCTTGGGCAATAATTACAGCAATAAATATACCTGCACAGAAATAACAATGACAGCTTTTGCTTTCATTAATAAAATTGCATTCTTTTTAATGAATTTCATTACTACTAATATTAATACCCTTTGGCTGATATCACGTATGTTTCAATCCTTTTTATCCAGAAATGAAAAAAACCCAATGTTGCATGGACTGATAAGAAAATACAGCAAAACGATGATCATAAATCCTAATTTGATACTGTCCTTCAAACTCAGTGGCAAGAAACTAGTGATCAGGGGCTGCCTGGCAAATTTTATGTTTTGCAATCTTTATGCATTAGGGTGCAATGATAGAAAATAATGAAAATTGTTTATGTTAAATTAGAACTCACAGCAAGTATTTTATGTTAGGAAGTCAGTTTAAACATTTTAGCATCTTCACAAACTTTAATGTAAATTCCTGTTAAATAAATTTAATAAAGACTTCTAGAATTACAATTTACACCCTCCTTCTGTTACTAACTCTGAAGTTACTTGTGTTCATGTGCAAAAAATTTTGCCGTTCTTTCTTGTTGTATAAATAGCTTATTATTCCTTAGGATAAATATATAACAGTTATCAATAATATGTGTATTCAATATATAAAGTGGATCAAGCAGAAAATAAATTATTATTTTTAAAGATAGGTATTTACTATAGACTGAGCTAAAAACTCTATTGCACTTATTGGCTAAATCTCCTTTGAGTATAATGAGAATCCTCCCTCTGCTAATGCTCTGGTTCAGTTTAAAAGGCTTACTTAGTAACTATCTCAGTAAGTGTTACTCAGGTTTGCATAAAGTTGAGATAGAAAGTAGATAATGTTTTGAAATTTAATGCTCTCTGATATAAACTTTAAGCCACATCCCCAGTTTTCCTGTTCTACCTGAAACACTAAACTTCTTAGTTCTAAAATAATCAAAATGTGAAGCTTTAAGCCTCCCTTAGACTATATTCAATAATGAAAAGAAGCTCAAGTTTCTGATATTGCAATGTATGCCACTCAGGCAGAGCCAGGTTCCTGCATGAAGCCCACCAAGAGCTTTTCTCCATCAAGTCTGTCAAAGAATAGGGCCAAAATGCAAAATTCATTGCTTCAATAGTTTTTGTGTGGAATATTAAAAAATGTGATTTTCTCTTTATGTTAATTTCTATACTTTTCTTAGAAAAAGAAAGTAGTTGAGTTGCCTAGCATGTAGCAAAGTGTCTTAGGTATTGGAGACTGTTAGCTTTAGTAACACCTAAACTCAAGATGCGATGTGTGGCATTAAAGTAAGAGGACAGGATGTGGAGCTTAAGACAGTGACATCTGAAATAGGAAAGCATCTAGTGGAATATAAGCATGTGCTTAGTTTCAGTGGGACTGTATGTTATACATAAAGAAAGGAATTTGCAGATATTTTAACTTGAAGAAGAATGCTTTCCTGAATCAAGATTTTTAGAAACTTAGTTCTGAATAACCAAAAGACACATTCCATATTACAAAAGCTTTTAAATTATTTTTACAATAGTCATAAATAAATTAAATAAATGCATTCAAACATTTTAATAAGTATAGTCTTAACAACCTGTTTTTTCATAATGTAGCATTAAATTTATTATGCTGGGTAAAAAGTGTGGGTGGACATTTAAGACTCCTAATAAGCCAGGGCACAGAAATTTCAAAGACAATGTAATTATTATCGAGGACATATATGTATGTACTTTCTAGGCACTTCAAAATCCTGTAAGATTTGTGTAGTAGTTTTTATTATGTCTGCAGATTGACAGATCTCTAAAATACACTTTTACAGTGGTCCTGATAAATACGTCTTTTTATTGTTTGTTTGCTCTTTGGAATGAGGCTGATATGTGAAATGGAAAGTCAAGTAGGCAAACCTAGAAAATTTAACTAGAAAGTTCTCCCTGGGTTATGTATGGACTTTTCATGAGGTGTCAGGTGGGATGAAAAAATAACAGAGCCAACTTTGAAGGTGGTGTTGACAGGTGCATTTGGGACCTTCCAGATTTCTCTTACCTTGTAATTGGCCCCTTGAGATTCACACTCTCTCTTCAGGGATGTGAGAAGTCCCCATCATGTGAATCTAAGTGCTCATGATGAGCAGTGGAGCAGGAAGGGGAAAAGCCACGGCTCTGCATCAGCATCAGCACAGGGCAGGTTAGGACAAAAAACCAGTGAGGCTGCAGCTTAGATACTCAGGAATCAGCTGTCATCTTAAGATCAAGTTCATCTGAGCCACCAGTGCAGTCCTGCAGTGTCCTTAGGAATTATTCTTATATGACAAAGAAGCAAGTGCCAACCTGAACACTCTTCCTTTGCTACTCTCAGCAAGACTTAATGTATTTATTTATGATGCCAGTCAAATGTTCCCACTGTTCTTAAGCCAGAAAACTGAGCAAAAACTAAGATTAAATTGATTGCATAGCTAAAATCCTCACTTTCCCCACTCTAATGAACAATTAGCACCGTTTACTGTTGAAAAGCCCGATGGTTTATATACACTACAGAAGAGCATGTTTAATGTATGAGGTGTACAAGTACCGTATCATCAATGATATGTGTGGGCTTTTATATTGCTTTTCAAATTTCAAAAACTATTGGAGTCAATGAAAATTAAATTACTATTTGTACAAGTGTTTATTAAGCCTTTCTTTATTATTCTTTTATAGGTCTTGTAGAAATTTGCCTGATGCATCCCCTTGATTTAGTGAAAACAAGGTAAGATCATGCTTGAACAGGTTTTGTTGACACTGGAAGATATCCAAATTATAAGCTGTCAAAAAATAAAATCCTAGAACTTCTCCAAGTAAGATAACTTGTGCCTCTAATGACATTTATATTTACTTACCTGTATGTACAGCATTTGACAGATGGAATTTGAGTAGCATGGCACATTTCTGATGAGAGGTCATCTAAAGGCGTTAAATCTGCTTATGACATGTATTTTTACTCTTGTAACACAATGCTATGACATGAAGGTGGCTAAAGTTAAATTCACGTACTATATATAATGTCTGCAGTAATGCTTTTATATGTAATTGGGAAATACCATATTGCCTCCAAAATAATTTTCACAGATTTTTTATAAAAATAATAAGAGAAGATGTTCCGTATTCCCTTTGTAAGCTGAATAACTTAGTGATTTAATGTTTTCGGAAATATTTTTATCTGTCTGTATTTTGTTTTCTGAATATTTGTTTTTATATGGGTATAAATGATTAAATGACCTCGAAAATTTGCTCACGCTAGTTTGTTTTTTTAATGTTGATTACTGAAATGAAAAAAGAATAGTTCTGTTTGTAGTTTATGAAATACCCTTTTATTTTCTATGCTTGTTTGTTTTTATACAAATTCACAAGTGAGTGCTGCTGTACATGAAAAGCAAACCAGAATGGAGAAGTATACTAGTAGAAGGAGAAAACTGTTGATGCCATGTGTGTTATGCAGTGCCAATAATTACCAGACACTGCTCCTGGAGCTCTATCTAGGTACCAATCATGTAGGTAGAAAAGCTTCACTAGGAGACTAATCAGCCCCAAACAAATGATGAGGACAGCTGTGGTCTCTGGAATATGCTTGAGGTTGTCGATTATGACTTCGTATTCTAGTTCCAGTTAGCCAAAATGTGAGCTTTTCATGGATGCATTTTTGGCTTCTGTTTAGATCGCATTCTGTGATTTGCCTAAGACCTTGAGAAGCCTTTTTTGCAGGTTGCATTTTGCAGAAGGAAGTCATCTCTCTGTGCTCATTGGCCAGCACCAGGAGACAGTTATTCGGGCTCCAGCTGCATTAACTGCTGCTGAGGTGTTGTAGGTTTTTTGGGGCTTGGAGTTTGCTCAGGCAATACTTCCGTATCCCTTCATAACATGGAATGTGTTGTTTCATATAGAGACAATGCACCTGGTAGTTTTGGAGGGTCGTCTCTGCCCCTCCAAGTACCACTGAAACAATACTATTAAAACAAGACTTTCATAAGATTGAAATTAAAGGCTCAGAAGCAACAGGATAAAAGCAAAACAAATACAAGACCAAATTTAAAAGAAAAAATTCTGTCTTGCTCTGCTGTCAAGTGATCCCCAAATGATGTGCTTTAGTGACTTCATTTTGGCAGGTTGTGCTATAACTCACCTATAGCTTCCAAGCTCTGATTTTAACTCTCCCCGTTTTTCTCTTTGTACTGAACTAGGAGTCATGTTTTTTTGTAGTATAAATGTAGATCATTCATAATTTAGTGTAAGCCCCACATTATGTCAGAAAATGCATTAATTGCACATCTGTCCTGGCAGTCAACAGATGTACTGTCAGTTTTCTGATAGAAACCACACAGTCGACTTTTAGAACACAAGGACAGATTTCCCCATGTCTCTTTGAGATTTTAGTGAGTTTTACACACTTTAAGTAGTGAAAAAGCTTTTCAGATCTGAGATCCAGAAATGTAAAGCATTAAAGAGTATATTGAGATGTTTGTGGAGCTGTAAGAATCCTTAAAAACACAATAAAAAGTAGAAAAAAATAGGAAACCCTTAAATGGGACATGTGAGTCCATAAACAGTGGAATTTTTAGAAGAAAGAAAGAAGTAGGAAAAAAGGAAAGAACAGTAGCTGTGTAGAAGAAATCAGATTATAGATCAAAGTAAAACTGAGGAGCTGAATCAAATAAAAAATCCATTAAACAAATTTCTTCATTTGAAGAAACTTCCATTGAGTTAACTCTTCCACTGAGTTAGCTGCAACTCTTTGTAGAAGTGGGCAGCACCCAAGTAATAGTTTTTCTAGTTTGTTGATGCTGATGTATTCAGAGATATTACACAGATTTTGCAGTAACTTTTCTGCAGATCTCAGCAGATGGTAGTAGTTGAAAATACTTACATTTTGAAAGCAAATGACAAAACCAAGAATAGAATATCCTTTGATCTCATCCATCATTTTGTTCTGTGTTCCTAACATCATGCTTCTTCCTTTCATTTTGTAATGTTCCCAATTTACTATAGCAGATTAATTCTTTGATGGCCTTGAAAGTTCAAGTGAAACATTAGTTTTAATTCTGAACTTCGGACATAGAATGTTTTCTAATACATTTTCATTGACTTTATTCCTTTTTTGCAGTGCCTCTAAGTACTGCTGTGTACTTAATCTTTCCCAACATGGTATTGATATTCCAGCATTTCCTAATCACTTCCAGCTATTATCGTTTTGGTGATTGGTTTAGGGTTTTCTTCCTTTTGGTTAGGTGAAAGGATGTTTGAAAGCACCATTTGTTGCTTAAATATTATGAAGTTTTGAGTTTCCTACCTTTTTTCCTAGAAGTGTGTTTGGCGAAGAGTCCTGTGGCTATTTGAAATTATTGGAATCCCATTGATCTAAGTTACTGTTCTGAAGGAGTTTAGGGAAGATGTCAGAGGCTCACATCTAGTAGGCTGGTGGCTTAGTGCTTCGTTGATATCTTGTGTATGTGTATGTTTTTAATAAAGAATTGGAGAAAATAAAGTTTCTGTCAAAGATTATTTTGAAACCCTGGAAAATGGTTTGGCTCCTTTATGACATTTTGCAATATCTTTTCTGTGTTTAGCAATTTTCTATTATTCTACAGTAACAATGCTAGATTTGTTTATCTGCTCACATCAAGAGAGGAACAGTATATAAGTACATGCTTATAAACCATAGAGAATCCAAATGCTTAATGAAGTGTTTTTTGCTAAGTGTACATCTGAAAATAATTTTGGTTTTTTTTCTCTGCTAGAACACGAATGATCACTACTCTAAGAAATTCCTGTTAGCTAGATAGATGAAGATAACTATGATCCATTGTTTTAGCTTTATGAATTCCACTTATTCTTTGAAATAAAGCTCTTTTCTCATTTGCAAGATATATTGGAATAGTTTCTGATGAGATATTATTAAGAAAAGATGTGCTGAATTTTTAATGTTTTTGTAGAACAGTCTCTAATAGCTATTTTATATATCAGTTACACTTATGATTAACTTAGCCATAAAATAAAGTACTGAATCTCTGTTCTTAAATACAGAGTCTGGTAAGTTGTTGTGTGTGCCCGAGTATGAGAAGTGACAGCAGTAGCAGGAGTTTTTCGGTACAGATAGAGTCAAGACATAGAAGGTCTACTTTTCAACTAAGAGCTCCAGATTATCTTTCTTTGCTAGAAAGTGAGGGAGGAGAAAATGGTCTTAGCCTGGATAAAATTACTTTGTACATTTTTTGTGTCTTAAGTGTAATGCAGGCTGTAATATCATTTCCATCCATGAGACTTTCAAAGGATGACAAAATGACGTACTAGATCATGATACATAGGACAAGACATTGCCATATATATTACTTTAAAATTAAAGATAGTAAAGTGCTTTTCCAGGTAGAGTTTATCTCTTGTGTCCTAGTGGCATATGTTTTGGCTCAATCAAATATACAAAATTCAGAAATTAGTAACATTTTATTGTTGGATAATTAGCATTTATGCAGAAGCTCACGGGTGCATAGCTGGTGAGAGAAAGGGAGAGAATTACAGGGAGTTGTATAAAGTCAAGGGAAAGCTAATTTTGTTTGAGGAATCAGTCAAGCAAGCCTGACTAGTAACTGGAGGATATTACTGTGGTCTGTCTGGCAGTTCCAGGTTATGTTCTGAGGTAATCTGAATTCTCAGGGGAAAAAAAACTGTTTATTTTTTTCATTTCCCTACTATTGGGTTGCTGGCATAAAAATTACATTTTCAGGAGCTCCATAACTTTGAACTACATGCACTAACATAGAATTTTCCTTGCTGTTACATTTTAACACCTCAAAAAATACATGCAACCAATGGTCATATAGGAAAATTAGAGCTACAACTAGAAATAAAATTTTAGCTAATATTTCTCTAGGTTTATAAGTTGATTCCCTTTATATGTGCTCTCTCTTTTTCTTTGATTATCACCAGTATTTATACAGCTGAATTTTTAGGCACTCCACTGTTCTTGAAAACAATTTCAAAATTGCCCTTGCAAGTATTCATATAGACTGTGAAACATATATTGGAGTAGAAATAGTCATTTTGGATGTGGCTTGGTATTATGTAGTTAGGAAATGGAAACCTACTGAGTTATTTTTCAAACAATTGTCTACATGACAGAATTTAATAGAAAACACAAATGAAGAAATATATGACTGTTTTCAAATAATACAAATAATAGATAAAAAAATAACAACACATAATCAAAAACTTTCAAATGCATAACATCTGAAAAGAAAATGTTTCTGAAATTCCTGTGAACAGGAAAAAATGTTACGTGAATTAGATGAATCGTTTGCTTCTCTATTCCATTTTGGCTGTAGTTTGACATCACTATACTTTTTGAGACAAATATTTGAAAGAAAGATGGTTTCTCTCATGTTGCGCTCATACCAAATTGTTCTCCAGATCTGTGTTGACTTCAGTGGAGATAGATGAGTTCATACCACTGGAGTATTTAGAGGTTTTTCACTATCAGACAATGTATTCAAAGAGTGGTAAATGTTATGCCAAATACCATCTAAAAGACTTAGAGAAAGTTTAGTTCATTATTTTGCCAGTAGAATCATCATTGTCCTAACAATTTAGACATATATTCAATGGGCAGTTTTTTAGTACTTCTCTAGTTAACTCAAATAATGACGGTTCCATTTGATTTTTTTTCTCTCTATTTAAACAATCTTTTCTATTTTTCTATATAGTTGTGCCTTCACAACACAGTCTCACATTGGGATGAGTGTACAATTTCAAAATCAATGCGTAAAGGAGTCTCAGTAGACATTCTTCCGAAAGATTTTACTTCAATTCATCAGGAGAACAAGTTATTAAGTATAGATTGTTTTCATGATCAACCTACCCAACATGCCTGTTTTTTTTTTTTAAAGCTGTTTCTCATCTTTAGCAGGGAGGCTGCAGTCCATATTGCTCTACTTTAACACCTCTTCACATAGTTCAGGGTTAGATCAGAATGTTCATATGAACTGACTTTTGGCCTCATGTGTGATCCCGAACATCAGCATTTAAAATATGAGGCGAATAATTCACCTTAGAAACTGTGGAGAAAATTTTTGTATAGTAAGGATAGAGATTTTATGATTTTCTACCCTTTCTGAAAAATTCTAAACCAACATCATGAATCTAAAGCTCCAAATTTGAAAAATAATTTGGGATCTAACTGGAGGTTTGGAATCTGCATTACAGACCCATTTCTAGTTAGCAACTGTTCTGCTGATTTGTGCGCATGTTTATCCATTCTATTCCTTTGTTCCAATTCTGTCATTTTGGTCTTATTAAAAAAGTTCAGCTTACTACATGTGTTTCTGATCTCATTCCATCTGTTATTTTGCAAGAGCTACTTCCTTTATATCATTAATTCTTCTTTGATTTTTGGTCTTTTTTTGTTTGAATGGGCAGAGGTGGAGCTTGTTTCTGAAAAACATTGGTTAAGGAAGAGTTCATTGTCCTTATACAATGTTACCATGTCCAAGTGACCATAGTTCATTTGGTTTGCATCAGGCCATGTCAAGTTCATGTTACTTGATGCGAACTGCTCTAGTTAGATTCGTAACAGTTTTAAGCAGAAAATAATCTTCCTGTCCTGGGAAAATTATCAGGATACCAAAATATTCTGTATTGGAATGAACAGTTGAACTCTCAGAAGACTTAGAAAAACAATGCGTTATGGCCAATGAAACTTGGTGTAATTAATTTTGGATTTTGGAAGTTTTCACTTCCTTATTTTTTTTCTTTCTTTTCAATGACTTTTAAGTAATTTTGAACTAAAAAGACAGAAGGTTTTGTTTGAAAATGTAGAGAACAATATCTATTGTCATCTAAAAGGAGGGTATAAAAATATATTGAAACTGATAGTTTCTTGAGAATTTTTTTTTTTTCATTTTGAAGAAAAAGAACCAAGTAAAAATAATCCCTGACCAACTCAGCATAATTTCCTTATCTCATCCAAATATCGTGGCTTGTCTCTGGGATTAGATTGCCTTCATTTATCAGTGGCCTTTGGCACAATTTTTCACAGGGCTTCTGTGCATATTGCAGCTTATACTCTGGTTTTGGTATTTGAATTTTGGCATTGAAATACTTTGGATATTTATGTACAGATCCAAATTTTTTATAATGAGGACTTTACAGTTTATAGTAATTTGGATGTGGATGTGATCCAGTGCTCTGTAATTTGCCCTTCTTTTTCCTTCTATGTACAATCTGTTGGGAATTAATAAGGGCACATGGGCTAATAATTCCTGCTAGATATACTATTGCAATTTAAATCCTTCCCTGAATTAAAGAACAGTATTGTACACTGTTAAACAGATGCTCTGATTTGCAGTGCTGGTCAAAGTGATTTCTGTTCCTATGTGCTTTTTTTTTTTTGTTATTCATAGGCGTACCACATGTATATTTTATGAAGAGTGTCAAGATCCTTTGGGATAAAAGGAGCTGTGTAAATGTGGCTTCATCATCTCCTCATGTGAAACTGTGTTATTTGTGATCAAACAGCAGAACTGCTTGATGATATCCCTATTTCAAATCAGTGTAGATTTTTGGAAGATCTATAACATATATTCTTTCCTTGATTTTAAAATAATTCTATCCCTTCTTTGGTAAAAACTGAATTTCTGCATCATCAAATCAGACTGCTACAGATCTCTTAAGCTTTTCTTTAACTTTTATTATACATTCTGCCATCTACTCTTCAGTTTTTTAAATGAATAGGAGGTGCTTTTTTAAACTGAAATACCCTAAAATCATAATTTCCATTTGATATAATGGCATGATGATGCTGTGCTTTGGGTTACATGTTATCTGTGCCCTTTCACTGGATTTACCAACACTTCCCTCAGTTTCTTGAGTCACTTGTGAGCTGTAACAACAAGGAATTTCTAACACCCACAAAATAAACCATGTGCTTCAGCATGCTCAAGATAGAACCATAATCTCTATTTACATATTAAAGAATGCTTTCCTTGTTTGTCAGGCTTTTAGGTGAATCAAATGAAATAAAAGACAACTCCAGATGCCCAATTAGTTACTTATATACTTCAGGAGTGCACCAGAAGGAAGTGAAATGGCTCTATGTGCAGGGAGCAAGTGGCGAGACCATCATAGGAGAACTGAGAGAGGCAGTAGTAGATGGGATAAGCTTTTCAGACAAGGAAGCAAGTGGACAGTCTACCAGAGAGAGCAAAAGAAAAAGAATGCCAGAGCAAGAAGGAATGCGTGATGGTTTTCTTGCATAATTTCTTGTCAGCCCAGTCGATGAGGAAGGGATGTTTTGCATTTCTAGAAGGATGGTGGATCAAAGCTGAATTGGAGTGGCCTTGGTTCTCTTCAAGATGTGGTATTTTATTTTGTTTGAGATTTTTGGTTTGGTGCGTCTTCCAGTGACAGCATGGTGCCAATGACACCAAGGTCGCGGTTTGATCCTCGCATGGGCCATTCACTTAAGAGTAGGACTTGATGATCCATCTGGATCCCTTCCAACTCAGACAATTCTGTGATTCTGTGAGAAGTTCTTTTGCATTCCTCAAGCACAGCTCTGTCTTTGTGAACCCTTAAAGATGATTCCCTGAGCAGCTGATTTCAGGAATAAATGGTAATCATGCTAGAATACATACTGAATATTATCCATCCTGCTAGTGACAATCCTTTTGACTATGGACATTTGCAAGTTATGTTCAGTCATTTGTTCTCTTAACAATTTTGTGCTTGTTATTTTGTTTTTCCTCTAGTTTGGACAACGAGCTAGAGTAGTTTGTTTCAGGTCCCTTTAATGTATATTTTGTTTTCATTCTAATGACATAGCACAATATTCTTTCTGAGTTTGGATTTCCAGTGCTTACAAAGTTCATATAAACATTAGTGGCAACTACATGGGCAGAACTTGTAAAATGACAAGAGCCTGAGGGTTTCTCTTCTATGATCTGCATCTATATATTTACATGCTTTAAAAAAATAAATGTACACAGACATATTTGGCTGTACTGGTACAGCATCTTCCTTTATAGAGGAAGTGAAGTTTCATCATATTTAAGTTCTCTAGCACTGGAAAAACCTGCAGTTGATTAGTTGTGTCTGCATGATGCAGTTGCAAAAAAGTGGCATGGACTGTGTTTTGTGATTTCACAGTCTATACATTCTGCACTTGTAGTTTAAATTCAAGAAAGCTCTGAAGTTTTTTCTTCCATTTTTATTGTCTTAATTTTATGAAAATGCTTCCTTTAATAACATGAGCCTACAAATAACCCTCCTCTAGACAGAACAGGAAAATGTGATGAAAGAGATCTAAAACAGTAAAGATGGTGAAGAATCATACCATGCCTTACAGATACGACAGAATAATTCTTTTTTCATTACACTGTCCGATGGGGAAAGGAAGAAAAGGAAGAGAACCCAGGACTAAGTACCCTCTAAAATGCACTCATTGTACTGTTGTCTGTTTCTCTAGTTAGAAACTGCTGAAGAAGTTAAAGATAGTATAGGAGCACTTGGATTTTCTTTGTACTATCTCAAGATATCTACAGATTAACAGGATATTTACGTGAATCAGAGGCCATGATCAAATTCTCATGACAAAAATTAAATTCAATTTGAAACATTTTGGATATGTGGGTCAGCTGACAGATCTGGAAAAATACAGCCATGTTTGTACAGAAAACACCTTGTAGTATTATAGTGTGTTATATCATATTAAATACAATGGATGTGTTTAATTATTTTATTTGTTCAGATTCCCACAGTCTCAGGACATGCCATTGTATTGCTGTCAAAAAAGGAATTACTGTAACTTATGGTAATGTACCTTTTTTGAGTTATGTAAATTGCCTCAGTGCCCCTTACACTCTTAACAGTGAGAAAGAAATAACATTAGAAGTCTTGGTGCTCAATGCAATGTGAACTATCTTGTACATCAGTTATGAATCTGATTTATTTATTTTGGACATGGGACATCTATTCAACTATTCATCTGCTATTTCTTGGCAATGAGGAACGGTAACAGAATTTTGTCCAGAGCTGTACTATTTAGACCACTGCAGTAGAACCAGCACTTAAAATCACAGCCAGTTCCCAAATGAAATGTTACAGCCTTGTGTCTGTCATATTCTGCCACTGCTGTACTAGCACTGAGAAATCTCCATCCCAGTGCTGAGTTCAGCTTCCTCTCCCTCTCACTTTCCCTCACCCTCACCATCTCCTCTCTCCTTGCCTCTGCCTGTTGCTTGGTCCCAAACCATAGCTTTTGTCCGGTCTATTTAAAAATGTGCCTGGTGACAGGTCCTTGCTAATTCCCTCGGAAGGCTCCTGCATAGCCTGCTGCTTCTCACAGCCAGTAGGTATTTTCTAATGTTCCAGTATTTCCATTACATAGTTTTATCCCTAACAACTACCTACGCACCCTTTACTGTATATTGTTCCCCTTTCCCTTTGCTTATTCCCTTGAGACATAGTAGATTCATGGCATGCCCCCATTTTCTTTTTCCCAAGCCAAATTAGTGTGAGATAATCAAAGAAGCTCTTTAAATAATCTTTTTCTCTGTATTAATACTGTATTTAAAATATAATCAGTCAAAAGAAATCATGAGGGATAGAGTGGAATGAGCGCAAGAGCAGAAAGGAAAAAATGAAGGACTGGGAGGTGAGAAAGTACATGGGATTCTATTTACAAGAAAAATACATGCTGAAAATAAGTATTTAAGATGGGAATTGGGGAGTGAAAATGAACAGATGTTAGCACAGTTACTTTGTCTGGAGACAAAGAAATGGGATAGTTTAAAAATGTATGTATTTTAAAGTAAGATTTTAAATAAGGATTAAGCAGCTGGGAAAGGTTACTTAGACTAGGAGTTGGAGACATCTATGGTGTACATAAGATTTTTTTTAAACAATCTAACAAAGCATCTGGGTGAGTTATTAACAGATGTTAATGATTTGTCAGTGGTATAAAACATTAAGATCACATTCAGGGGTAGACCGTAGTCATGTCTGATTTCTCCATGGACAAAACTTTTGCATTAGACCACTGTCATGCCTGATTTCTAACCATGGATGGAACATGCCTAAAATAAATCAAGCAAGGAAAAAGACAGAAAGACAGAAAGGCAGAAAGACAGAGAGAAAGAGAGAAAGAGGGAAAGAAAGAAAGAAAGAAGGAAGGAAAGACAGACGACTTCCTATGTTTATTTTATTAGTATTTGTTCATCTACTGCAATGAGTGGGAGATAGTTCAAGTATGGAAAATCGGTGTTTAATGACTTCATTTACAATAAACAGAAAGAAAATTTTCTACCTCTTTATATTTCGTCTTTCTTACTTGTACTTGAGCTAGCTTTTCAAAGCTATGGATACAAGAGAATAAAGCTGTATGTGTTGGAAGCACAATGTAACTGTAGCAATGCCAATAATTCTCTCAGAGAAGTTGGCCCTTAATGCTGTATTTAAGTATGTCCCGAAAATAACTGCGTTAGGCCAGAAAGTGCCAAGTAAATCTATAAATAAATAAAAAGAGAGATAATATCTTTATGAACTGTGCTTTTTGTATGTTTTTACGAACAGATGC
This sequence comes from Melanocharis versteri, assembly GCA_013397845.1. Lineage (NCBI taxonomy): Eukaryota > Metazoa > Chordata > Aves > Passeriformes > Melanocharitidae > Melanocharis > Melanocharis versteri. Next base: position 216,182 of record VZTG01009268.1, on the reverse strand, counting down.
ATCAGTGTGTATTCTAGGTCTAGAGGGGGTTTTGAGAAACAAGAGTCTTCATGTGGAGTGGGATGCAAGTAAAATACCATCTCCAAAATAATCTTGGCACAATAGAGAGGTCTTTTGAACTTATTTCTCAAGAGAGTAAAAAGAAACAACAAAAAGCTAAGGAAATATTTGCAAGTTTTTAGCTGCTGCGATGTTGTAGTAAGCTGATGACTCCCTGGTGAGGAGGCAGTGGGTTAGATTGTGCTTTTACAACCCAAGTTGAGCCAGGGGCAGAGCTCAACGGCACCGGCTGAAGAGCAGCACATAGAAGGAGTTGTGCCTCAGACGTGCTGTGACCTTCCCAGTTTTCTCATATCTCCGTAATGGATTATTGATCCATAGCAGCACTAAATTTTTGTAACTACAAAAGAATGGTCCTTTCTTGTACCTTTTTATCCATTTCCCAAATCTGGAGTAGGGGCGAAACAGTAGCTGTGTGTCCCCTGTGCGCTGGCTGCCCCTGCGGGCCTGCAGCAGAGCGGTGAGGAGGTGCCGTGGGTGCCCAAAGGTACATGGTGCAGTTCAGGGTCTGCAGCAGAGGGAGATGTGCTTCCAAGTGCTACGTCTGGTACTGTCCATCCAGCATCTGCCCAGCTGTGGCAGCTTAGATCAAGATGATTTCCCCCAGGAGGAACATTGGATACTTCTTTCTTTAGCACGTTAGTGAGCTGAATCAGTTCAATGCAAGAATCACTCATCAACTGTCAGAGACAGTTCAAGGAGTGAGGGAGGAGAACAAGACAAATGGGAATTGGATTGAAAAGTGCCTGTAGACAGCAGCAGGTTCTTTAGGTTATTCTGCTATCTCATGGTACTTTTTCCTGAGTGAGTCATCTACAAACTGGATGGGTGAAATTAAATAGTTTTGAAATTGCTAAACTGTAATAGAAAGAGAAAAAAACCACACACACAAAAAAAACCCAAAACAAAACAACAAACAAAAACAACAACAAAAACAACAAAACCCCAAACCAAACAAAAACAAAACAAACAAACAAATGAAACCCAAAAAACCAAAACCAAAACAAAAAAACCCTACCAAACAAACCAAAAAACCCTCACCTTTTTTGATTTATCTTTTGTCTTAGAAAGAAGAAATGGAGGAAGGCATATTTCATTTTAAAATGTGGTTCCACAACATTTTCAGCTCAATTCTTTTGGAATTGTGTTCTCTTGACACATACACAACCATTCTTTGCCCCCTTGACACACACTGCATTTCAGGGAGCTAGCACAGTGGAAGACTTATCAATTAATCATTGTCTGGCTGGGTTTCTTTTTTACCAGCTTGTCTTCCTGAATTAATTCCTGCCACAATTATATATCAGATAATGTGAGGACAAAGAAAGGGGCAACCCAGACCCAGATCATCAGTGGCAACCACCAAACTGTATGCCAAAGGTATGCATGAAAGGCATGTGTGTACACACTGTCATTGGAGTATGCTGTTGCACTTAATCTGCTGAAAGGGTGGTTTGACACTGGAAGAATTAGTCCTGCTCCTGGTTCCTTGACACCCTTCTAGTCTTTGTAGTTTGGCCCCACCATTTCCCTCTGCCAGATCTAGCAGCTGCAAAACTGCAGGGAAAATTGATTTAGCTTGATGGTGTATCAGAAAAGTAAGGTAATGAAAAGTATTTGTTTTCTAGTGGCTCCAGACTGTTAGATCACTCTCTTGTAATGCAAAACTGCATCATAATCAAAGATGTATACATATTTATTTATTATGTCTCTAAGTTATATATGAACTTCTATTTCTATGATTGCCATTTTTTCTATCTTGTCTGACAGAACATGCTTCATAGTGTTATATCTTCTCTTAGAAAATTAAGTTCAGTTAGTTATGGACAAATATGTTCTTTTGAAGGCGTAAGTTGAGTTCCATCACAGGGGAAATAAAAATAATGCAGGAATGTTATGTTACCTTCGCAGGGGAATAGAATAGTGCAACAATGTCATGTAAGTAAAAATCTTTCCTAGTTTAATCATTGAAAGGTGAATTTTTAAATGAATAACAATATATCCTTTTCAGATACATTCTTTCTCTTGCCAGATTGTTATATTATCTGAACAACTTGACATATCTAAGAAGTAAAAGAATTAACCATTCAATTATTATACAGATAATGCATTATGACAGTATATGGCATATGTCTTAGGAAATTTAGGAATATACTGAAATTTAGTTTTCAATTTTAAAAGACAGGAAATTCCAATTTTGTTGTTCATTTTTGCTAAAAGGACAAGATGCTTGTCTCCCTCATGTTAACAGTGTTCCTCCTTACACAAGCTTGTAGTTTGCCATAAGCCTATAGAACATATCCTAAGAGAACACTAATTGGTACAGTTTCTGATGAATTTGTGAATTGTTATCAACTTAGTAGAAGGGTTCAGTGAGCATCAGAACTATCATGGAGAAAGCAGCAGGATCACTCAGTTAAAACAGAGTAGAAATAGGGGAGAATAAATTGAGGGGTAAACCTCCCTGTTCTGTTTCAGGTGAACTCTTACATCAGTTCAGCTGATCGTGGAAGATCTTAAGTCAGAAGCATCAAACCATTTAAATCATGGATATATTAGTTCCTGTTCTTCAAAGTACTCATTTATCAGCTCTGCAATACTTAATTCAAATGTCTAAATACTTGGCCAAATTTGAATGAATAAGGATTCCTGAAGTTACCTGTTAATAAAATTGCACAATATTGCAGAATTTGCTTGCTTTTATTACTATGACAAATGATTGCACATTACAAAGAGCTGTTGACTTTTCTGTGAAATATGTAGTTAGGGTTAAATTTCATATTACAGCTTTAGCAGATATACTAATTCATGGCTACTAAAAAGAGTCTCACATTCCCTCACGCCAGCCCTGCATTCATCAGATCCAGCCCTCTAACTTGGCCAAAAACTAATTCAACAACAAGAAGAAGAAAATTTGAAAAAAACCAACCAACCAACCAAACAAACAAACAAACAAAACTGCCCAACAAAAGGTGTAGAGAGGGACGAAGATGGAAGGAAGTAAACAGAGTCTCTCTCCAAGCAGATGTGTGATTTTTTCAGTCAGTTCTGATGAACAGCATGAAATAAATGGAACATGAAGTGTTGTGCCCTAGGTAGGAAGTAAACCTGTGTGTAGAAATAAGTACAGTGGCATATGTGAAACTTATTCCCATAGTTAGATGGAGAGAGCAAGGGCATAATTAACAAGAAGCTTGAGCGTAATTAACAAGAATCATGACATCTGGAAATGCAGAGGGTATATATTTGTCATCTTCCTGTATACTGGCCTGATGATGCTCTACTGACATTGGCAAAGACTAGATATCAGGACAGATGGCCTCCTGATCCTTCATCTTCTGATACATAATAATAGGTACTGTGGGGGCAAAAAGCCTCCCATCTTTATAGGAGTCACTTTCTTACAACAAGTGACCTATAAAGGCATATATGAACGATTTGCCTGTGATAGTAAGAGCTGAATTCAATGACTCAGACACCTTCTGTTCACTATTTTGATGAATCATCAGAAAAGTAATGAAAGAATGATGGTGAGTGTATCATGCTCATACGCATTCTGAGTACCATGGAAAACATCTCATCCATTAGAAACAACATGAAATTCCAGAGAATGTCCCACCTATGGAATTAGGTTAATAGTTCACATAGCTTCAGCTGATTCTGCTACATGAAATCTTTCCTTGGTTAGCCAAACCAAATTTTGAGGTCAATTAGATGCACTAATGAAGCCATTTCCACTTACTGACTTTTCAGCCTTTGAAGAAATTTATACAGCAGAAGCATTTAGAGCAAGATCTTATTGTTGTCTTTTTGTGCTATTCTGACAGCTCAGAGGACATTGAGGGATATTTTGGCACTGGAAAATTTTCTTAATGAATCAGAAGTCCTTAGGTGGTATGTGGTACAGAGGTGGATTAATGACTCTGCTTCACCTGTTCCTCACAAACTCTTATATGGGAGTAGGTAATTCTGGAAAGAAATCAATGTTCAGAATGTCTTTTACAATCCAGCTTTTTGTGGCTGCCAGTACAGACCCTTGTGACTAATAGGAATTCTGCACCAATTAGAACAGGGTTGTGTTATGTGTGCTGGAGCTACAAGAGTTCCAGTATTCTTGGCTAGCCTGAGTGCAGTGTAAATACACGTAGCAGCTTTGAAAAGCTTGGCCCACAGTTCCTCCTCCCATTTAATCACATAGCTTAAGAATAATGTAAACCTGAGTCTTGGGTGACAAATCATAAAATTATAATGATAAATATTACAGCACAAGGCCAATTCACAGGTGCTCTTGGAAGACATAATTTATGCAGTTGCACCAAACTTCAATTGATGTGAACAATGTGATTCAGAAGCCTTTGGAAAGAGGCTGTTTTGTTATCTGAAGACAAGTTAGCTTCTGAACACAGAGATATCTTGAATATTGGTATTTGAATGCTTCCATATTTGAAAAATAAACTAGGATTTTTATCCAGACTATAATAAAACTTAGAATAAACAGAAATTTGGTCAGCTAGAGTTTTGATGAGGCATATTTCAGAAAACAAAGACAAATATGTTAGAAGAAGATGTCTTTTGAAGATACATCGATTTTTACTGAAAATCGATACAATTGATTTTAAGTAAATTTTCAGATTTCAAAGTGATGAAGCTACTGCTTTGGAAGCTAGTGGGAAACTACAGAAGTGATACAGATGAAAATGTTGTGACTTTTCATGAAATACAGCTTGCAGACTTGTATTTTATATTACTTCCATTAAAACTAAAGCTGTGAGCAAAAATACCTAGGGGCAGTTCATTTTGTTCCTTCTGCTACAAAGTGGTAACCTGGGGCAACGTGTTGGACAGGTGGGTAAAAGTAATTTACCCTTGATTACAGTATTGTTAAATCCATTCCACAAAGTCCTGTAGCTCAGAATAATCAGTTAAGTATACCCAATATTGGTGGATAATTTGGCATGACATGAACTTTTTGGAAGTTCAGGGTGATATCTGTCTGTGACTTTAAATAGATGACAAAATATGAAACATTTTTAAGAGACAGTCAAATTTTTCACCTTTCCCTCAGGCACTGCCACAAGGCCATGTAGCACCTTTCATACTCCACGGGACATTGAAATGGGGCTGAAATATTTTAGATGCTCTGTCCTGGACACATGCATGGGCTTGAGTTCATGACATAGAATAAATATTTAAACCAGGTTTTGTTAGAAATTTAATTGTTAAAAAGTTTAAACTTTCCTATTTGTTTGAATTTTCTTCTAAATCAACAATTGTTTTTTAAAATTATTTTTTCCCACAGCAATCCACTTCATCAAGCTGTAGTATTTGTTTAACTTTATTTAACAGTGAAGGTGCTGTAAATGCATCTTCACTGTATAGGTGATACCTATAAAAAGGACCTGTAGGAATTGTTTGAAGGTGATTATCTTGCTCTGTTTCTCAGGTATGGTCCATAATGTGGCTTAGTTCCCACTCAGGGACTTCTGACATGAGTTAAACATGTATTTATGTGCTGGAGGGGTCAAAGTCAAAGAATGTTTCCTTGAAAGTTGTACACAAAGTGAGCACATAATCAAATGCAAAGTTTTGAATAATTTCAGCATGGCTGTATTTATTTTGTCTGCAATATTTATCTTACAATATGGGCCTATACATCTAAAATTGAAAGACTATCTGTAGAAGAAACATATTATGTTCTTAATAAGTACAAAAAATGGAGAAGGGGAAGGTTAATCTGCCTACTGGGTTTTTTTCTGTCCATGTCTTTTGTCATTTTGTGTTTTTTAGTATTAAAATTTATACATTTGGTAGTTTTCCCTTCTACAGCAGTGTACTTTAGTACTTTTTGCTAAGCAAGTTATATACAAGTACTTAGGAGCAGACAATTTAATTGCACTTTCTGTTGTTATAAATACTTCTGTAATGGAAAATAATTGCATTGACATTTTAATATGCTGTCACTTTAAGATACTACATGAAGTGTGAACAGAGCACAGGCACTTTTAACAGGTGTCTCTAATTGTTGGTTTGTTTCTTAGAAATAGCTATAATATAAACTTTGGTGGAACATGTAGATCCAAGGTGTTCGGATCTTGCAACATCCTAACCAGGCTTTCCTTTGGCTGCTGGTGAAAACAAATTGGGTTGTGTAATTGATTTTTTTGTGAGTAAAGCTTTTATGTTTGCTTTGAGTTCAAACTCCATCTTTTTCTTGTTATTTTTTTTCCCCTTAGGAGGGATTGCAACATGGGCTTTTAGGAGGAAAAAAAAAAAGTTCAATGTATTCATTTATTTTAGCAAATAGGACGCTTCTATTACTTTCAGATTTTGCCAGTCTGTAACTGCAGAAATAATCATGAAAAAAGGGCGAAAGCCAGATCAATTACATTTTTGAAGAGTGTATTTTCATTAGATCTTCCAAGTGCCTGTTATGTTCAAAGGGAGCTCAAGGTTGTCTTGTTCACAGAATACTTGAAAAACCCCTTAAAAGAAACAGATCTATCCAGGAAAATGTCTGGATTGTTGTATGAAGTGTGCTTACTTTCAAAAATGGCAGAAGAAGAGGATACAAATGCATACAGTTTTTTCAGATTTTCAGTGTGATTACTACTAGTTCCAGAAGTTGATACAAAAATGTCTTTAAACAAACAAGAGAAAAACCAGAATACAAACCTGGTAACAAAAGTTAATACTGAATTTTGAAAAAGAAAAAAGCACCAGTTTTGTTACATAGGAAATGAATTATGAACATGCATCTTCTACAGAGTTTACCTAGTCAATAAATTTCTATTACAAATAGTTATTCTTTTCCAATTTGGCAGAAAGATAAGCTACATAAGTTCGTCAAAGTTATATACTTAAGATTTAGTGAACATTTCAAGATCAAATGTTTCACTAATTTTGCAGATACATTTAGATTGATTGCAGAATCTATTTATTAGTTAAGCTGTAGTTAAAGTAAAGGAATTCTGATCAATTTGCTAAGAATTGACTCCAGCTGTGCTGGTTTCCGTCATGCAGTTAAACAGAAGCTCACCGTAGTTTGGCCTACTTGTCCTCATTTTCGTGGTCACTGAAGAAAAGTATGATGGACTCAGCAGCACTCATGTGTTCCTTGAGTTTTCAGGTGCTAATCCAGAGACTCAATTAAAAACCTCAAAGCCATTAGGGAAATATTTCTCTGAATTTAACATAACTTACTATGTTTATCAATTACATATTTAAATATCTATGAAGGAACCATGTAAAAAATTTCTTAATTTCAAGATAAAGTTGACAGAGGGAACTCTGATCTGGAATAGACAATAACCTCATCATCATAGCACATAGCTATGAAGCGAGAGAACCAGTTCCAATTCCTCCTTCCTGAATTGGATGTCAGACTTGGACTTGACTTTCCCAAAACCTTCACAGGTGCCTTGACCTTTGAGTCTCTATGGCATAATCCTTTATTCAAAGCTCAGAAACAGTTCTAGGCAAGACTAAAAATATGAGCTCCAAATAAGACATTCCTCCAGCATGTTCACTTGTGCACGTGGTTCAGCATGAAACTGCATTGTAAAAGCAAGAACTGATTGTGTCTCTGCCAAATCCTGTTGTGAGTACTGTAGCCACTACTGTAGCCCTGCCTCTCGTTTCTTCAACTACAACTCCTTTTAATCAAAATAACAGGATAGAAGCACATTTTTGCTTCTCACAGGAATTTAAAAAAAATTATGTGTCTAAAGGATCCATTCTTAAAATGATTGCCGTATGTGCATCTATGCTGCAGGTGCAGAATCATGCATACTCAAGATACAGAATTTCTTTTTTTTTTAGCACTGTCCATGATGTGTTCCTGAACCTCCTGTCTGTGTGGCATGTGTGTAATATGGCGTAGTGCCAGAAAGTGAGCTGACACTTCAACTGCGGCCCTCAAGAGTAATTCCAAACTAGTATTCTTGAGTCTTTTTGCTGGATCTCATTTTAGTTGAACTATAAGAGAAAAAAATCGGAATTTGTTTTACTCCTTCAAAAGTTACCATTGCCCCTTGGGGTGCTGAATCTGGCCAGGTAACTGCAGACACTGACTATAGTCTTTGTGTGTTTCAGCATCATTCTACTCCCTTCAAACAGTAGAGTCCTGTTTTTCACACCATTTCATATCCCTCTTCATTGCTTAACAAGTGTCACAAGAAGAATCTCCTCCCATATTTCTGTTCAAATCTTCCGTGCCATCCAAGGATTAAGAACTTTTGTGTGAGTCTATGAAGTTACCGTTACTGCGCTAGAGTTCTTCCACTGCTTGTGGTAGATTCTCAAGACAAAGTCTGATGTGCTTTCTTAGTTCTCAGGTGAGCAAGTCCATGCGGCTTTAACTTGGGATACCTCGTGATCATCAGTGATTATCAATGTTTATCCAACAATGGCATTTTTCTTTTTCTTAGGTCATGGTGAAAAGCAAGAATTCCACCCATCTTACATGTTAGACTTGCATATAGTGTTCAGCACTTGCGCTTTCTTCCACAGTGGTTTGGAGTTATTTCCAGAGCTATAAGAACAGACAAGTATCTATCAGTAGTGGAAGTCTTTTAGATACTGTATCTTCTTATCATTTATGTGTAGGACTGGGTATTTTGGATTTTCTTTCCCATTATAAAGCATGTGCTTTTGGTAGAGATACAGAAAATACTGTACTCAGAGAATGTGTAGAATATATTTTAGATAAGGAATAGAAAATGTAAGTAATGAAAAGGCAAAATTATTGTATCAATTTACAATTTTGAAATATGTTAATCATAGAGTTTGCGGAAAAATTGAAAGTGGGTAATTAATTTTATTCCTTTTTCCTGTAGTCTTTTTGCAAGTGCAGAAAGCTATATGTGCTTTTGGTCACTTCACAATAGCCTTAGACAGGTTAGTGTTTTAAATAAGCACTCAATGGTCATAAATTCCAACTGCTGAATATATTTCCTGTGGTATGTTTTAAACAAAGGTCTGCTACTTCTGATGTTTATCCCTGGCATTGTTGTTAGACATATCTTTAGTATGCTTTCAGTTGTTGTTATTAAGGTTTTATTCTGTTATAAATTGCTAGATATATGTACAACAATAGGATTATTCTATTCTTCTTTCCATTATTTTTGTGAAACATTGCCAGTTAACTTTATGGAGGAAACATTGAAGGAGTTTAAATCTTCAAGGAAACCACTGAAAGAGCTAAAATCAGCTGTGCTGAAAAGGCATGTGCATGGCAGTTGTGGGTAAATGCCCTTTCTGGAATTAATTTTTATTTTTGTGATTAAGATACAAGTACCTGTTTTCAGAATCACTCTTTCTAGTACAGCTAGCTAAGCTTAACTAAAACCAGAAGAGGAAGCATCTTAAAATCAAATCCAATTATGGGCAATATTCCCACAAGGTTCCTGAGCTACTTTTAGGAGATTTTCTTTTGAAAGTCCATCCCTAGTCCATCCTATCAGAATCATATAGTGGGTGATGTAGCCAGAAATATTGCAAAAAACCCCAGAATCATTCCCCCCAGATTAGAGGGGTATAACTGAAACAGAGATGGTAGATCTGTGCAGTGTACATGACACATCATATGGTGTAGAGTGCATGCTGTGGTTGTTGTTGTCATTGTTGCAGGAGCTTACGTGCTCTAAATCTTCTCTTGACTAGTTTAGAAAAGGTTCTGTCTCCAGGGACCTACTGACTTCTGCTGTTTCTTTGATTTGCATGCAAATCCAAGACTTCTTAAGGGCCTTGACGGGAGAATTAATCTCTTAAAACAGTAGCTTTAAGTCTGAACATAGTTGTGCTTAAATGGTACAGATGGAGCTGTGAAATGTTTTGGATATGGGCTTCAGCAGATTTTGTGGGCCATAATGTTTCTCCTCCTCTCTCTCACCTTCTCACTCACTCTCCCTTTCCTTCCACTAGGCTCCTGAATTTACAAAGGCTAAAATTCTAACCAGGGTGGTTTTAGCCCATGGTGGAAGCCACAGCACAGTGTGGTGCTGAGTGTGCAGACTCTCTTCTATTCCTGGGCACAGATCTTCTTCCACAGCTCATTCCCTTCTTCCCTACTCCCCCCGGACTCCTGCGTCTTCCTTTCCTGCTTAGATTCTCCCTTTATTTTAGCACAGTCTCACTGCAGATTCCTTTCTCAGGCTTTCCTGAGCCTGTACAAGGCTGCTCTTCCCTGATACTTTTCAGGAGGAAGGAGAGTCACCAGGAGTAGACATGTGAAGTTAGCTCAGCTCTGAAAGGGAGAATGGTGGGCAAAGAAAGGGTGGGATGGTCGGAAGAAAAACACAAAGGGACCAAGCCATCTGCAGAGTGGACCCACAAAATTAAGAAAAAGTATTTTCTCCTGGTGGCAGCTGGGCACTTCTGACATTACTTTTTAATCAAATTAGCAATCTTGTTTTTAGTTTTTGATGAACTAAATTTCAGTAATTTCATGTTTCATGGGTGCTTGTCTGAGATTAGGCAAGGTACACATTAACATCTAATTCTGCTGCAGTTTTTCAGCAAGCGTTTTGTAATTTATAATCTCTCTTTTCCACAATCTTAGACTTTCTCCACAAACCTTGGGGTTTTTTTCCACAATCATAAATTGTGAATATGTCTAGTGATTATATATCAAGTCTATGATTTTATTGTAACTGCTTGTTTGTGTACGTGTTTGCTCAAGACACTGAGATGCTGAGTCTGCCACCTTTGAACTTTCTTGTGTGCCTTGCCCTTATCCTAGACCTTCTCCTCCTTCCCTTGTCATCCTCCAGTCTGGATTACTTCATCATTCCAAAGAGCACAGCCCACCCCAGATACTGCAGTCTTGTGGAAAAAGAGGGCAGAGCATACCTATCCAAATTTCACCCCGTGGTGACATCCACAAAATATTGGGACACCTCCAGCTATGCTGTACCCTGAGAATATGGTTGTGGGAGTCTGGGGGCACTTGATAATAGCTTGCTGTCAAATCTAAGTGACCTACTCTTTGGTTTGAAAAGTTGGTTGTATTTTCATGTGAAATACCTCTGCTACTGCTGAAAATGCAAACAGCCAACTAAGAAAACAGACCATTTGCAAATGTGTACCCCTTCTTTTAGGGCACTTGCTAGAGCCTTGGCAGTGTGTCAAAGGCAGACAGCTCCATCTGTAGTCTAGGGAAAGAGTGGAACAACTATGCAGGACAGGTAATTCCATCAGTCCTTGATACCCATGCTGGGGACATGGGATGAACTGGACTTTGGCAATGCATGTCTCTGCACTGATTTTGCAGGGAGCCTAGATGACTGACTTAAATTCAACACTTGAATAAAAGATGACTGAAGGTAAATAAGATGAATAATACTTAAGTACTTAAAATTTATGCAAGGGTTCTGCTTTAGTGCATATCTAATTCCATCAGGCTGTACATGACTTCTAGAGTTTAGGACAGATCCTGACTCAGCCTAAAGGCAGAGCCCTTCAGTACCACGGAGGTGTCTCTCTCAGCAAGACTTGCTAGGCATGACTTAATCCGCACATTCACAGCGGGGGATGGCCTCTGATGCCCTCTGCCTGAATGTTTGTGGTGCATCTCTGCATAGGTGCTGCTGTGTCATGCAACCACAGTTGTATGCTGTGGGAAGTAGCATGGAGGACTAAAACCCTCTTGTGTTCTTGATAAAGCCATGTCTGCATCTGTGCTAGAAACTACTTCGTTGATACTTTCTGTAAGCTTACCCTTAACTAGAGGTTAGAAATTGTGCCAATACCAAAGCAGTAAAAAACTTCACTGGCTGTTTTGCTGTGGTGAGTATCATGAAAAACCTCATTTGATTTGTGCTGTGTGTGTGACAGAGCTGCTTTATCACTCTCATTTTAAGTACCTTACCAGCAGATGCAGTGACAAAGATTTGTGGGCTGGATGATTCAGGAGCATACTCATCCCTCCCTTGAGCAGGTAAATGAGGTAATGGGATTCTGGAAATACCCTTTTTTTTATTGTGATTGCCACCCATTGTAAACTAAATAGAAACCAGGAATTTAATTTCTTTTCTGCCAGTTAGATTAAGCTTCCGTGGTTTTTTCATCTCATGTTTTGAGATGCATAACACATGATTTACAGAACTGCTGACTGCTGTAAATGCAATTAAAACTGTGCCGCCTTCATAGCTTGAAGACTGAGTGCAAACAGGCTGATAGTTTAATCAATCCATTTTAAAATATATTAACTAAACCAGCAGTTTACTATTCTTGTCAAACTCTAAACAACTGTAAATCTTGTTTTCAGAAATCAACCAGAAAAAATGTAACACATTAAAAATGAATTAGACATGGCACACCTCCCATAAGCTGTATAATAAACAGATCACAGCCCTCTAGTAATAGTTGTGATTTCTGGCATGTCACTGGAGAAGAACTCATGGGTTTTCCGAATGACCTGTGTCATAAATCACTGCATTCCCATTTACACTGAGCACATGTATCTAATTTTTCAAGAGTGGCTTCTGAAATCCTGATGAATGGCTTTGAAATTGATTGCTGGAATGTATGAAAAGTGGTGTCACAACTGCCTAATTGAGGAAAGGATAAAGGGGCTAAAAATAGTCCAGTGAAATCTGAACACAAAATTGTAATGTGGAGTAAGTAACAAATGAATAATCACATAGGAGATAAACCTAAAACATAACAAATGTGAAATTGCTCACACTTTTCTTTAAGACAGAGAAATCAAATTAATATAAATTTTCAGTAGAATTAAAACAATGTTAATGCACAAGCCAAGCATGAGCCATACATGTATTTTTTTGACTATGCAGGTATCAATCTCTTGCTTGTTCATTTTAGTGTGTTCTCTCTGTGTTAGTATGTAAATTTTTATAATATGGAATACTTCATGTTAGAAAAAATTCAGGCTTCCCAAAACAGAAAATGTATTCAAACTTATTGATGAAACTCCGGAGTCACACTGAGGTACTTTTATGTGTGTCCTATCCATTTTCTTTATCTATGTGATCTTCTGAGAGGGCACATAGCCCCCCTCCATCACACTCAAAATCGAACAAAACCTATGCACTCACTAAACCCAAGTTAACACTCCTTGGCTCTCCATACCTCTCTGCAGCCACTATAGTGGCTGTAGTATCCAACACAGTCTCATCTTCCAGGTGACATGTAGGAGTATAGTTGGTGAATCCAATTTTTATTTCCTTTGTGTAAAAGACTGCAAATTATGTTACATGCTGAAAGATAATGTAGACAATTTTTATGTTTCACTCCCTGCTAAAGATTTATCTGTGTCAGCAGCTGGAGCAAATGGACTGAAGTTGAATGTGTTACATGATTGTAGCGTGTAGATTCTGATTTGGTGTTGAAAGAAACTCCTTGGCAGATAAGTAATGAAATGAAACAGCAAACATGCCATCACCTAATAAAAACATCAGTTCATAAAAACCATTAACTACCTTTTCCCAAGACATCCCTTTTTAATTGATATATTTGAATTTGTCATAAGAAAACAAGTTCATGTTATTCTAATAATATGTGCTGACCAGGGCTTACAGAATAAGGAATTTTTTTAAGGAAAATACTACCTTTTGTCCAGTCTCTACTTGCAAGGTTCAAAATGACCAGTGTTCATTAAACTTTATTACTGAGGTTCATGAAACTTTCTTTGGATTAGAAAAGCATAACCTTCTGTCCTGATTTAGAAGGGTGTTGCAGCTTTTCATTAACCTGGAAGCCTCCTATTTACATGGTTCACAGCCTGGTCTCAGCTCACTTGGAGGTAACAAAGGGTGTCGGGACAAGAGTGCAGCAGGGGGCTCATCCTTTAGGGCTGCCATCTGAGTTTGATCAGGTCAACTGTTTTAACTCCTGCCTCATTAGGCAAAATAAAATGGAGATTATGGTGTGTGGAAGGATCACATTACAGACAGCAAACTCTGCCTCCTGACGCTCTCTGTTGAGTTTGCAGTTTGACAAGACCTTGCTCTCCGTGTTTTCCATTCTTTATTACAGCAGGCTTAAAATTATTTTGAAGACAAGATCATTTGTATCCCCTGGCACTTCAGAGCTTAGCCATAGAGGAGTGAAGTAATAAGTGAAGACACATTAGTCTCAGAGGCAGTTTACCTACTGGAGAGATGTCACTGTGTAGCAAGGGCTTAATGCTGATAGACACATTAATTCAGCTTGTCAAGCAAGGCCTAGCTCTTCTTTTTTCAAAGTTCAAGTTAGCTGCGAATTTGAAAAAGTCTGACACAAAAAAGGTTTATGAGGTAAATTATTATTACCACCTGGCACATAGGATTGAGTATTTCATTTTCATTACTTACAATTAACATGTTCAGTCTATTCAGGTTAAATTTAGTCACTGATTTTGGTGTTTATATAAAATTGTAACATTGTTTAGAGTTTAAGTGTGTCTGTTGCATTTTAGTGCCTGTTAGAGTGGAGATGAGTATCAATCATCAAAGATTCTTCTCCTAATGAGAGTCTTTGTCACCTGATTGTCCATTCAAAAGCATTTTCCTGCTGAACTCCTCTGTATGTGCCATAAATTAACAGAAACTTCTCAGTCTTTAAGTGTCAGAAATTGGTTCAATACAACAGTTTGGCCAGCTGATAACTAGTGGCAGATCTCTTATAAGGAAGATAATGACAGTTCTTACCCATCACATCCAATTATGTTTTTCTTTAGGAAAAATGGGGTGTGAGAAGCAGGTGATGGCTAGTAATCAGGTATATCTCTTCTTTCTCTTACTCCATTTGTTGGTAGGATTTTCTTTAATTTCCTTCTCCGTAGGCACAGTCAATAAAAGTGAAATATCAAAATTAGAAATAAATTTACAGTATTTTTGTGATTATTCCTTTATAAACCAAGAGTTAGACAGAAGTGCAGACACCAAGGTGCTGCCAAAACAAGAAGCTTCCCTCAGGGAAGGGGGAAAAGAGGCAACAAGTAATATGTGATGGATGTGAATGTAAATTGTTTGATGCAAAGTAGAATGTGCACTGTTCTATGGTTAGAAGTGTAGCATAAAATTGTTTTAAGCTGACCTAAGATTTTTTATAAAAGTAATAGCCAATGGAGAAATATGCACTATTATTAACTCCTATATGAATTTAATATGTCTGAATTTAAAGCCGTTAACTTTCAGGAAACTGTAAATTGCACAATCCCTGATAATGTCTCTTCAGTAACATGGGCCACATGACCACATTTAACTTCTGAATATTAAGCACCAACTTCAGCATCCTTATTCCTGATGCAGCCTGATTCATTTGCAGACTGCCATGTATCCCTGGACTTAAAGACGAAGGGATCTTAAAAAAGAAAACTTGTTGCACGTTTTTATTTCTATATATCTTCCTTAAGAGTTGTGTCTTCTGGGAATGTCTCAAGTTGAAAATTTTCTCTAAGAAGTTTCACAGAATGAACCTGCCACTTCCAAAAACAAACCACAGAGAGGCAGAGAATATGATTCTCATGAAGCAATTACTCACTGGAAATGATTAAAAGGATTTTGTTAAAGTATGTGTCATGAAGCATGTGCATAAATCATTGCAGATTCTTGTGGCCCACATTTCATTTATGTCTGTTTACACCCATTTCGTTTTATTTGTTATTAGCCTACATTATCAGCCTCCTAATGCAACTGTATTTTTTCCTCTTCACTTAGAAAGCCAAGAGGGAAGTGCAGCAAATACTACACTTGCCTGCTGTAGGCAGTGAGAAAATGATACTGATATATTGCAAGAGCACAATGGTGAAATTCCTCTTTCTCTGTTTTGGTCATACAACAATACGAGCCGTGCAGTAGGTCTGAGTCATCTTGCACAGCTCAGTGTGACTCATGGTGACATTCTGTAACCACAGCGAGGGACAGCAGAGCTCACTGGCTTGCAGATCCAGGAGCAAAGAGATGAAACTGGATGCTTTCCCAACATCATAAACTCACACCTTTGGGATCCAGGAACAACCTGTCAGGTCATGTTCTCTCAGAAAGTTTAAGGGAGCATGAGTAAGGGCTTGTGCCCATGCTGTTTGACAAGAGGAATAAAAGAAATAATTGTCCATGCCTTTTGCAATCCAGCACAAATAAATCTCTGAGTATTTTAGCGTGGATGATTACCATGTGGTGATTAGAAATTATGTGGTGCCATAGCCTGGAGATGGTTTGTCTTGAAAAGGCTTTGGCTTCAAAGGAGATGGGAGAGTAATAGGGTACAAAAAATTGCTTTTTTTGGTTGTGCTTGATTGTTCTGAAAGGTGCAGAGTGGCAACTGTGTTACAAGAACCATTTCTAGGATTCTTTTTCCCTTCGGAAGGCATTAGCAGTAATACTACCATCTATAAAGTTCGAGGAATGCCATCCTAAGCTGATTTGGGTCAGCAGAAGAAAGTTCAGAGCTTGGAGTTCTTTCTTGCCTTTCTGTTTGTATGGTAGCGTATAAATGAAGGGTCCAGTTTGTGATGTCAGATTTCCACTTTACCTTCATGTAATTTCACTACCATTGCATGGCAGCACAGCTCAGCATGGATTGTCTAGAAATTAAGCTGGTTTTTACACAAAAAGTTTGAAGCTTTTTAAGAAAAGAAAGGATGAAGGGATCAAATGCAGAAAACATCTATATTTACGTTATAGATATTCTTACTGGCTTTGGGCATAAAATCATTACTGGAACTTCTAGTCTAATATACACATGATAAACTGTGTTTGAGCTCTTTAGTAAATCCAGTGTTCAGAGTGAAGCCAAGTGATTAACATTGTTGCTTGGGTTGTTTTAGACTCTCTGGTAGATTAATACTCCCTGAATTTCCTCTGATTCTGTGTTACATTTAATTCCATTGTGCACCTTTGTCTATAAACTATTTTAGACTGTATCAGCTGATACTCTTAAATCAGATTTTATGTACAAATGTTTCTCTGGGTTTTGGAAATACCTGACATAAAATGTCTTGTGTTCTCACTTCAGGACGTCTGGATCTTTCAACCAAATTTAGTAGCTATTTATGCCTTCAGAAGACCTTATCTAATGTACTATTGGTTAAGGATCATTCGTAGCTTTTATATTGGAACATGGACAAAGAGTGTGATTTGTTAATGTCATGAAGGATAAAGTTGGTTAGAAAGGGAAGTGTACACGATTTATAATAACACAAGTATTTCCTTGCTAATCCCTCGTCAGCTTCATTATCTGTAGTGCCCCAGGCAATAGTTGGCCTATCGTGAGAGTGAAATTTAACCCACAGCATGAAATTAATCCTCAAAGACTTTTGTCTACTCTTTCTAGAAATAATAAATTTGAAGTGATTTTATAAATCTCTTCTCTAACTTTATGCAGAGGTGTTAAATTAGTATCTAAACTCTATGGCATATGTCAATCTATTGATTTACGTTTAGTTAACGAACATGGAAGTGTATATCAAGCATAATAAGGAATTTGAAGAATTAGTGATGTGTCCATTGTTTCTTCCTGAAAACTTTTTTTTCTTTTATAATACAGAATATTCTGTTCCTTGTAATTATAGGGAAGACAAGGGTATATGTATGCATGTAGGGATAAAACCATTCAAATTATCATATCTGCATTTCCTAGAGTTTCTGAGTTTATATATTAAATAACTTGGTGGGGGTTTTCATACCCTGACTTCTGTTGTAAAGCTTCTTAGAAATCTAATGAGGGCTTGTTTCGGCTAAACAAATGGATTTTTACTCATTTTACAAAGTACATCTTGAATCGACTGTGTAAATGCTGTGTAAATCAGGTGGGGTTTTTAAAAAAGAGATTTCTTTTTCTTTGTATGCAAAGCTATTTCTGAGGAGAGAAGAGTTGAAAGTGATTTATTACTGATTGATTCAGACTCTCTTCAGCATTTTAAGAATATCATTCCTCACTCACAGCACTCATTTATTCCTATGGCTACTCAAAGCTATTCATCTACTCCTGAGCTACTCATTGCTGCTCTTTACTGCTGAAGGCTGAGCTTTGATGCTCACTTTGAGAATTCTTCCGCTTCTGAAGGCAGCAAGTCATATTTAAAAAATGTTTGCAATTGGCCATATCATCTATGTTGAAGAGCTTTTTCAATATATTAATTAAAACTTCACACGTTCATAGCCCTTGGGACAGAAACCGAGTGACAAAAAACTAAACAAGTCAAGTGCTTCATAGTACACAGTCCTGACCCTGGGCGGGAATTTTGCAGGCTACTCTAAGGGCATCATATGAGCAGATCTGGAAATACGTTATTCTTGTGACATAAATTATAGCAATGGTGTAGACATGGAACCATTCTCTCTGAACACATTCTTTAAAAGAAAATTAATTCCTGAAGTCACACTGTATTTCCTCTGTGTCTTTTAGAAAAACTATTTTTGTGCACACATATACTCTAGTGGTGAGAAGGAAAACAGCAATTGCTGGAGTATAAAGAGAAGTTAAACAGAGCAGTGAGCAGAGGAGTATCATTGAGCCAAAAAAAGACTTTAGGATATGTTAGAGATGCCACTTGATATTAGAGATGAGATGTTGTATAAGTCTAGGAAACCTCTGAAAACTCTATAGCCTTTTGGTAGAAAGTCCTACAGAAGTACCTCATATAAAGTTAAAAGATCTTTTTCTTATGTATTTTAAGCTGCTTTTATTGTCAATGGGAGCTGATGAATTTAAGAATTACAATTTGATGCAGTGTGGTACAGTAAATGAATACCATATATTAATTCAGATATCATTTATGTCACATTAATACTATCCATTGAATGCAGTAGTAGAGAGAGAAGGAAAATTTGCAGAATTGCAGTGCTTGTTGATAGGTTTTAGAGATGACAAGGAAGGAGCAGATGCGATGATACATTGCTCATATTTTGACCAGTGTCTGCCTCAAGGTTTTCCATCTGCTCAATATATCATGTTTCTTCAGCACCACACTCTTTTCTATCCCACCTATTTTCATAATTTTGCTCACTCCCTGTATATCCATCAGTCATTTCCAAGTGATTGACTTTCACTATTTGCCCTTTTCCCAGACCACAGGCTCATAGGGAAAACTTCTTGCAACAAAAGCAGCAGTGTTTGTCGATTCTGAGACTGCGGTTTCTGCTGCCAGTTCCAATGACAAGCTGGCATCTTGTGACCTCTAATAAATGACCTCTAATAAATTGGCGGGTGATACATCTCTTAGCTGTTAGGCAGGATGGCTGTCTGCATTTTCAAGAGTCTTGGAAAGAAAAAGGCTAAAATCTGTCCCCTGCACGTAATAAAACTGGAGATTCCTTTCTGCAGACCTTTAAGGTCGGCTTTATTCTTGGAAGAGGTTCAGTCCATAAGTTGGACAAACTTTAGATTTTTAACAAGGATAATACCAATGTACTCTGCAAAATTTAGGTACAGCAGGTCCTTCTCATACTTCAGACTGGGCACCTTTCAGACTCCATAGCAGGGAAAGTTGGTTCCTGCAAATCCTTGGATCCCTATTTATGTGCACAGACTATATTGCACGAACATTATACCCAAAATGAAGCAGCTAAACCTACTGCTAGCATCATATCACATAGCAAACCACTATACAGCTTTGGAAGAATCATAGCATAACTTAGGAAAAGGATAAATTATGCTGTTCTTTTATTACGAAGAGTTGCCTTTCCCATTAGCCAGCATTTGTGCTAAGAAAAAGAGGATGGAAGGGGGTATGCCTACATGTTGAACACTTAAGGGTTTACTTACTGCACTCTTACTCAGTTTGGCATTAGATAAGACACAGAAATTTGCCAACAAGGTCACGATCTTACTCATTTTATATATAATCATATATATATATATATATATACAGTAATTACCTATTAATTCTGTATAAGCACTCAGAACATTTTTCAATAAACCTATTTTATCTATCAGTAGGCATTCAACAATTCATGAATCCAGTTAGTTTTATCTCTGAATCCGTGTAGCATTGTGAAGGCTTGACTAAATGTGTACATGGAAGAGGTACTGAATGTGGTAAGGAAACAAAACAGTAGTCCCTGAGAAATACAGCATGGATAACATCAGAACTGCCTTTTCTTTTTCCTATTTTTCAGTCCTTGGGCTCAATATCTGAGTCAGATCAGCCATGTTAGCATAGTTTGCCTGCCTGCCTGGAGAAGAATGTGAGCAAAATGCCTTTAAGGACTTCTGTGACTGTACAAAATGAAGGAGCTTTTCTAGCTTCCCACTGGTGGTTAGTGAAACAGTTTGTTTTCTGAGATAGACATCACTAAAAATAAAAATACTTCCTTGACTTGAATATTTTCATGAACTCAAAAGGAGTCATTTACCATTTCTTTTTGGAAAAATAATCTTTTAATCATTAAAAGGCACAAGGCTGCAAGAAAGCAGTAAAATCTGCTGAAAAGTGTATCCTCCAGACTACTGCACTGATTGCTGCCCACAAACGCTTTGCTGAAATCCTCTCTTTTTCAAAAGTTTCCTTGTTTTGTGCCTTTAAAATTATCAGCACTTGGAAAAGTCTTGTTAAATCTGAAAGAATTCCTGTTTCCCTTTAGACTTAACAATGTTTCAGATACTGATTAAAAAGGGAACTCTCCCTTTATTCCTGAAGTCGGTAAGAAATATTATGGAAAATTGTGTTAACTCTTGCAAATCCCTCTACAACTATAAAAGTACAAATGAGATCGTCCCTGCTGTTTCAGTCAGGCCTATGAACCTCAGAGCAATAGGATATTTATAAGAAAATTCCAGACATAGCAGTGGTGCCGTGATCCATATGACCCAAAGTTTCCAGTCTTTGTCTATCCTCCTGTCTTTAAGGAAAAACAGAGGGGCGTAAAATGAAAACTTGGAAGATCACAAATCATTGTTATGACTCATTATAATGAATGATTTGTGCTTTACTTTCTGGAGTAGTTAGGTTGAGTTTGTGGGGGAAAAAAGTATTGTTCCTTTATTATTTTCACCACTTTATGCCAATTTTCAAGCAACTGTCTTTTCTGAAGCAACAACGATCTTTTTTTCATACCATCCTGGGTAATGAGTGAGTTTTTTCAGCTGGAAGAGTTTGTTGTGATACAAAGGTGCAGCCTTACATGGCTGTTGTCAAGACCCTGTTAGTGTTTCCATTAGTGTTTCCATACAGCATTGTTAAGTCGTATTTTCTATTGTTTAAAACTGAGATGTCAAGTACTTGAAGTGAACTTTGGTAGTTTTAAAAATGTATTTACAAATAAAAAATTTGATTCTGAAAAAAAAAAGTATCCTGACAGTTTTGTAGCAACAACTGTGATTCAACAACAGTTTTGAATATTCAAACTTATTCTTCTGACCTCGGTGTGCAGCCTGCTTTCTAGATTCCCCTGAGTTTGTTTAGCATTAGTTTTTGTTGTTAACTGTTAATAATATGAGTTATTAGAAAAATAAAAATTAATCTACTGAAGTCTGAAATTGAATTCTGTTTTTCCACTACATTGAATTTGTGAGAACTCATTTCCTTCATTTTTCTCTTATCTTCATACAGTGAATTAATAGGGTATATTCATAGGTGCCAAAGGTTTCTCATTGCTTACTAGGATAAATTTTAGTGCTACACCAAAATTTCCTGAATGTGCGTTTATGTATCTGCAGACTCTAAAAGAACTGTCAACCTACAATTTGAACACACAGAAAACTTTCCTTAAAGTTAGGCGAATACATTTTTTGCTTGATTTTTACAGAAGGAAGTGCACTATTTCTGATAAATTGAACTGCAGAATGCGGGTGCTCCAATATTTCACTAGTTTTACTATAAGTCATCAAGGCACTGAAAGTCATAGTGCTTCAGAGGAAATTTCATCCTTGCCTTGCCTTGTGTCCTACTGGATGTTAAGAATTGCCGAGATCGCTCAGCACTGGTCGATAATGAATTCCATATAAGCCGTAATATTGGGGCACAGCTGAGTGGGTAAGAGTTGAGTTTCAGTCTTTAACTCAGAATTTCCTTGTTTTGCTTATTTAAGTCTGTATGTTTTATGTCACTTAGCTGTACAATTTAACAGAAACAAAGTAATCTTTTCAGGGAAGCAGCACATGCTTAGTAGGTCATGTCCATATTATGTGTATTAGCTATTAGTCATTTAAAGTGGTTTGTCTGTTAATCAGAAAGGGCATGTGAGTTAACATTTTCAAATGCAGGGTATTTAGTTGTATTTTTCAGTAGAGTAAATCTGGCTGTGTCCTTTCCAGTATTTTAAAAATCTCAGCCATGATATATTAATGAAATTGTTTCCCTTTCAAGTATTTTCCATCACAAAACTAACACTTCTTTCATCAACTCACAATTTGGTTTTGGCTATTTCCCACTGAAAATGAATTTGGATTTCTGTGTTTGACCGCTTCTTTCCTTTGAGAGAAAAGATATTTTTTGTTATCTTTCTTACTTTGACCATAGGGAGTAAGTGTAATGTAGATTTTGTTGTGGTTTGAAAATTTTTGGTGCTAAATCATTTTAATACCAAAAAAAAAAAAAAAATCAGAATACATTCAGCTGTGATGGGATTGATCTCATCAAAGAATTTAAAATGTTAATGAATACTGAAAAGTATTGAATAACCCACCAAAAAATCCTCCCCCTACATCTTCATGCCAGAAAGCCGCAAAAATTCTTCTGCCTTCTCAGAAGTGCTGTGAGATTTCCATAACGGACACTGAAATCAAAGCTTTGTTGAGAAAACTGTGTAGAAGTACTTGGCCCTTTCTAGAAAAATTGTTGAAGAAGAACATTACTTTTTCCAGTGGCATATTGGTCTTTATTACATTTTCTGAAATTGGAAGGGTTTTAGAGCAGTGCTTACTGTTTGTATTTGAGTAATGACCAGTAGGAAGTGGTCATTTGAAGCCTTTCTATGGCTAATCAGACACATCTTTGATTTTACAAAGCTGTGTTGAGATTTGCCATTGCCGTTTCTCTTTGGAGAAATGGAGAATACCCTTACCTTTTAAAGGCAGCAAAATTACTTCTCTAATCTGGTATCACTTCACTGGTAGGTGAAATTTTCATACCTACATTTAAATTTTTTAGCAGCTCTAATTTGCAGAAACTCAGTAAGGCATCATAGATCACAGTAATGTCACAGGACATGAGAATTGCTTTCTAGCAAGAGGTCAAGAGAGGATATGCATTTTTGTAATAGAAGTTAAACTGAGGTAAAAAACTGGACACTTTTTAGGCAGGCACATGTTTCACACTGAAATCATCCAAACCACATTCTCATTTTTCCCTGAACTGAGACTGCATACTGGGGTATATAATTATAATATTATTATATTATATTATATTATATTATATTATATTATATTATATTATATTATATTATATTATATTATATTATATTATATTATATTATATGCATAATATAATATAATATATTATTATATAATAATTATAATATAATATGTGATTTCTTGTGAAATGTCTTCTAGTCATTAGTTAATATTCCTCAACAGTTTGTCCGTTGCTTCTCTATAAGCTGTTTTGAAGGAAAATGTATAAGACTTTATTCAAAACTAATGAAAACCAGACTTCTTCTGTTGATGACTTAGGCTATGAGTGACTATTCATACTTAAAATCATAAAAGTAGCTCCATCATCTCTGACAATACAAATCTATTGTGGTGCCATTTTGAATGATTTGTCCAGTTTAGATAAGGCTCAAAAAAGTCCATAGATTTTGAGGGGTTGCTTTCACTTAGAAAATAGAAAATACAGAAGTTTCAGAAATAAACCATCACTGTAAAAAAAAAAAAAACAAAAACGCTCTTTTTACCATTACTGGTTTCTGCAGATTCTTTCACCAGTGTAAGTGCCTTAGACACAGGAAGACGTAGACAGAAAACACAAGTAGTGCTTAAATTTGCCTATTGCTTTTAACGTTGGCACATCCTGGCTGATCTTGTTGTGTTAAGACCACGTGTATTGCACAGTCCTTCACACAAAATACTGAGTGATCTTTCAAATAGCTGTCCCTTTTATGATCATTGCTGTCATCTCACGTTGTGCTCAGGACTTGTACCCAGGCAGCCAAAGCAAAGCTACAGTGACAGAATTGTACCTTGGACGTAGCCACAACACTGGCAGAGCGGCCAGCGGAGCTGTTCCTGCTCTGGCAGGGCTTGTGGATGGGCTTTTCACACAGAAGAACACTGGAGCCATTCCTAAAGGATTATGAAAGTGTGTGCTGTTTTCAAGTCCTTAACCATGAGGAAAGGCTGGTACTTTCAAGGAGCTCACAGAATCCCATAGCTGCCAGCTGTATCTGGGACTTCAGAAGCACAAGAGCGTTACAAGCCCTGCAGGCAGGGGTTGGAGACACCAGCTCTTGCTGTGCATGTGCAGTAGGTGGGGAGGACTCTGGCTTGGAGCCTCAATCCATATTTTCACCTTGTGGTGAAACATGAAATCAAGTGTTCTCGGTATTTTCATGCGTGAAATAAAGTGGAACTTGCACATTCGTGAGGTTTCTCTGGATGGTTTTTAGTGTGGGATGAAAAAGTTTTGATTTTTACGAATTTTGTTGTTGTTGTTTAGAACTCCCCCTCAACACACAGAGTCATTGATGGAATTAGATTATTAAAATATCTATGCTTTGAAGTTAGTTTCTGCTGTATTTCTTCCTTGGGAAAACATGAAATTATTAATATGTAATTGCTATGAGTAGTTGTTTTTGTTATTCTTTTGCAGTATTACCCGGGTAGATCTGCATGAAACAGTTAAATGGATTAATGTGACCTGCTTCTGGTCAACTTATTTTTTTCATGAATATTTTTTAAAACTGCAAGTAAAGAAAAATTTTCTTCTGATGTTATAGCGACTGTATGTTTGCCCCATGCACACAATGGAATAATTAATGCAGGAGAAAAAAAATCAGAAGAGTTCTTTGTTAGTAGCTGACAAAATACAGCTTTAATGTCTAAAACATTAAATAAACAAAAATATATTTATTATACTGTTTTCTTTTTCCCACTGATATTTTTGATTGAATGATGTGCTGCTTAGCTTGAATATAAAAGCAAAAGAGAGGGGAAGTCATCTATAAAAGGAATAGGAAGTACAGGAAAGATGAAGTTCTTCTTCTGATTAGTATACTTTTCTCTGGTCTGAGAGTAAGAGTCACATTCATTCTTGGCTGAGAGTATCAGTGAAACACCTAAGCTGTTTTGTCATGTTTAAGACTTTGCTGCTTCTCTATTCAATGATGCATTTGATTCAGGGAAAATATTTTCAAAAAATTCTAAGTTCAGAGTAAGCTATGCATGGTAAGTTCTCATCATCGAAGCTGAAAGAGTTTAGACCAAGTGTTTTATGAGGGTGTAGAAAAATTGCTTTTAGCCAATCTAAAAGGAGGCTGGTGATGATCTTATTGGGTCCAGTTTGATCAGAACAGCCAATGTGTTCCGTCTAAACTCTGCTGTAAATTGCTAAGTCTGTTGTTGTTCTAGCTGTAACTTTTGCTGTGAATGTACCCTTATTCAAATGTGGGCAGTTGCTCCTTTCTCATCCGCTGGTGATGGTTCCTCCTTTTGCCCTACTATTTTTCATGGCAATTTCTGAGGTATTTCTCTCAGAGACAAAGTACAAATCAGATAGCAAGAGGACAGAACAGACCTGGATTGCAATAAGGCAGAGATCGGGTGTGGAATGGACACATTTATGAGGCACAGTGTTTGATAAAAACATTTGTAAATGTGAGAAATCGTCAGTTTCTGATTGGTAATTTTTTATTTTACCATCATAGCTGATAGTTGATGTTCTAACTGATATAAAAATCAACTCTTCAGAGAAAGCTTTCAGGGTATCTTTACAATTATTTCCATTATTACTATTCTTTTTTTTTTCTCATTAAAAAGCCCAACAAACTCCTCCAAAATTCAAAGGGGTGAATAAACTTAACAAGCATCATTCATTCCAACAAAATGAAATTAATCATGATGAATTTAGAAATAATTTTTGTAATACTTTGAAAAATACCTATGATTCTGGTTTATTTCTGTAAAGTCAATATGAACTGTAAGAAAATTCAACTACAAAAACCTAACTGCCATAGATTTGAGACAAATCTGCGGCTAGTATGGAGAATGACTGGAATAAGTTCTGGTTTTTACCTGTTCTTTATTTTGCTCCTTTATTATATTCTTATATGCTTTTCATAGTCAAATAATCATTGTAGCAATACTAGAACACTCAAAATATGACCTCTGCAGTAGCAAAACTTGTATCTTTTGCTTAAAATAATCAGGCTTTTTTTGTTTTGAAAAGTAATATATGGCTCTTTAACAGCTCCTATGATTTACTGTAAAAATAAGTCGCAGAATTATACTCTCAACTTAGTTATTATCCTGTAAGTAACATAAGCAACTCAAAGAACTTGAGCCAAAAAGTGAAATAAATTATATTATCGAGGTCCATTTTCCAGTCCAAAGTTTTGCATGAAATTTAATCATCAGTAGATATCACTAATAGTAACACCTGAATAAATGTTTAACTTAACAAATCAAAATCTTTTTCAAATATAATGCAGTTATTTTTTTTTATTATAAGCATGTGAACTGTTAAATAATGTATATTTATATAAAGCTTCAGACTATACATTTTTTATCAGCTTATGCTAGTGGGGTAACTACAGTGAGGAGTGTCAGGAATCATGGGAATTACTAAAAGTGCAAAAAAGCTGTACATGTTTTCAGTTTTCCAAAGACCGTGCATTTATTTAAAAGTTGTTTTAAATTTAAAGTTGCACAGACACTTTGATTTGTTTTGTTGTTATTCCATGTAATTATCTTCTTTATAGCATTTAAACACATCAGTACCTAAGTGTATTTGCTTTGGTACTGCATAAATCCCAATCATGAATGGAAATGTTAGGAGCTGTATTCAAAACCGAGTAGAATGTGTGATAAATTCCTACTAAGATGTGCAGAGAAGGAAAATACAGCAAGGCTGCCACTCATTGGCAAGCACTGCAGCCTGGTATAAAGCTTGGTTCTCTGAGTCAGTGTTTTTCTTTCCCTCTGTGGTTGAGAAACTAGTCAGCAGCGCTGCATAAAAGCAGCAGAAATTCTGGAATTTATGCATGAGGGTTTAGTCTTTGCAAACCCAGTGGCAAGAGTTTGATGAGTCTAGACTGCTCCATATCGCATTGTGGTTGTCCTACATAACTGGGATTTAACTGCTCATTATATGCTTCAGTCTAGATATGAAAATACTGATTTCTTCCTTTTAGATGTTAAGATGACTAAAGCAATGTCAATACAAATTAGAAATCTTTCTCCAGCCCAGATGAGTAAATAAAAGGGGGAGGATTTTTAGGTAACGTTGTGGTAAACAGGCTTTAAACACTGAATACCTGGATACTGTAGTAGCAGGCATGCACAAGACAACTTCGATGAGATATTCAGAAAACATGAACAAAAAATTTAGCAAATTTTAGAGGGATGTGAGAGAATGTTTTTTTTCAGAAAACACATGCATCTACTTGTTCTTCTATAGATATTGATTCTATTAGAAAAGATTACTTAGAGGACTTTTGCAATAGGAATAGGGTCAGAAAAGCATGATGTGGGCTGAGGATTTTATTGAGCTCAGAATGAAATGCTGGCTATTAAAAAACCAAGAACTGTAAGGAGTTAGGCATTGGAAACAGATGCATGTGTTTATGTAGAGTCATTGCTCCACAATATGATGGATCACTTGTTAAATGATAAGTGGTTCAGAGAACTGGTGAAAGAACTCAAGCATCTTCTACATTATGGAATTTCAGGTAGAGCCCACTGAGACTTATTGATCAAGGACTGTTATAACCATTAAAAAATGCTCACTCTCATGCTAGTAAAATAACAATAATTTAGGTTTATTCCTTTCACAAGTAGAAGCTTTAGTGCTGATTAGTGTGGGTGAGTTAAAATATTTCATGGTTTTAGATCATCAGTTTTCAATGCCTTTTGAACAGACCCCAAAACCTCAAATAGGTTTACATGGTTCCCACTTTTTACAGAGGTCCCAACCACGTGTCTTCTGCAGTGAACAGGGAAGGACACCAATGCTCTCTTCTTAAACAATATTGGGGCACTTTTGTACCTAACAAAGCTACTGCGGAGGCACTGCTCATTCAAAGGGGACATGGAAGGCCAAGCCCTTTGGACTGCTGCTACAAGCAAGAAAAGGAGATTGTGAGGTCCCTCATGGCATGGCAGATGGATGTGGGAACTGCAAGGAGCCAAGGGGGCAGGCAGTAAATGCCTTGGCTGGTCCCGGGTAGGAGGAGGTAACCTGGGGTACAAAGCACCTCCCACAGCTCAGGGAGCATGGCCAGGGTGGCAGTGCTTAGCACCACAGCATTCTGCCCAGAAAGCTAAGAAGCAGGAAAATGAGAGGGGAGGGAAGTTAGCCTGATGCTCATTTTTAAAGTGATAAAGTTTGCCGTAAACACACAGTGTGTTGGAGTGTCCAGTGACTTCTGACACTCCTTGGATGCTGGTAGTGAGTAGCAGATTGTCCATCCCAGCCCTGGAAAAGCATTTTTGCACATATGTCTGGTCAGCATGTCACTGAGGGCTGCCTGCCATCACACTTCAAAATTATAAATTAGATCAGAAGTTAGTGCTCCAATGGTATTTAGAGGGGAATTTATCTTTTTTGGTCTAGCAAAAGCTAAAAGGATACAAGGCAGCCATCCAACTTTCAAAAATGCATGAAATTCAGTGGTTTTATAGTGCTTTTAGAAAGGAACGGATTTGAAGCAGAGAAAGCCATTACATATCCCGCAGTTGTGTTCATTCCTCTAAACAATCATTAAAAACAGGCCAGGTTGGGTTTTTTTCAGGGGAATGCTTTAGCTCTTCTGTGTTATTAAGACTGCTAATAGAGGCTGCCGCTGCTGTCTCTGGGAAAATCAAAAAATTTTTTTTTCAGCTCTTCCCTGAGCTTCTTATAACAAGTGCTGGTGATCAATTAGCTAGTTCATTAAAAAGTTACACATGATTTTATTGAGGCAAGCAATTCTGAATCAAAGAACCCAATTCGCAGATCTAGGTTGAAGCACATAATTGGCATGTATTTTAGAATTGCTGTTAAAGCTATAAAATAGATTTACTAGGGAAGGAATGGATCCAAAAACCCTAAAGGAAGGAATATATTATTTGTAAGACTCAGTGTTACAAATGGACTCATTTAATACTAAAGTCTTATCTATATTAAAACAAATATCAGAACTAAATGTAAAGCTTCTTTGACTTAACTTCATTAGCAAGAAGTTATCCTTCATCTGATTAAACACAAATCACCTACAGGTAATTTCCTGTGCTATTATTTTCATTGTTGCTATCAAAGATGTATTTTTATTAAATCATTTAAATTTAGTTGAGAGGTTGCCAATGTGCAAACTGTAAAACAGAATTACATAAATATATTCACTATGTTGTTGAGATCCACTGTGACTCTGGGATTAAAGCCCTGGTTCTACAAACAGTTGTGCATGCACAATTTAGTAGGGAACCTTACACATGTGCAAGTAGGACATTCCTGAGCATTTGCAGGGTGAAAGAGAGCAAAGTGCATTACTCAAAGGATGTTTTAGAAACATCATTATACTTTTTTGAGTTTACAAGCAGGCCAAATCTTGAAACTCGAGGAAAAGATTTTGGGTTAAGAAAATTTTATTTTTAAATACTTGGAAAAAGATGTTACTGGTGAGTTTTTGCAAGTTTTCTTTAAGTAAAAGAAAGACATTTCTGATTTTGAGCTGAGATGTATAAACAACCAAGTCTTAAATATATTAAAATGTGCATAGAAACTAGGTTCTGTTATAATTTGGATTGCTTGACTGCCACAATGTAAAAGCTTCTGTAGCTGATATTGCTGTTGGACTTTGTGTGATGGCATTGAAGCATTTTTTTCAGCTATTAGCCCTCCCAAGGGATCCTTTCAGACAAAATGTTATGCACCAGCTTTTATTTGAGTGTAAGCCTATTGAATAGCATTCTTCTCTCTGCCAACTTGGCAGCAAGTTCTTGTGCTAATAAAAGAGGTTACCCCAGATAGAGATCCCAGATGTGCCTGAACTACTTTTATTAGGACTATGGAGGGACTCAGTGTTTCCTTCTAACCCTTTTCAAAAAAGGCGTGGGCTTGCCTTCATAATTGCCCAAAGAATTGCATCACTTGAATTTTTTCCCCAAATTGGACAAAATTTTAGATGTGTTAGCACAGAAATACTGATGTTCAAAACGAAGAATGCCTTTTGCCACAATACGAATGTTGATTTGACCCTACTGAATTCTGTGAGAGAGGAGAAAATTGCTGTTTAACCTTGAATTAAAAATACCTTGGTTTGTTATCTCATATAAATGAGATTCAGCATCGTGATCAGAATAAGTAACAGCTGATGTTTCTCAGAACAGCAGTATACCTGTGGCATGTGGTGTACTTGACTGTAACGTGAATTATTCCTTGAAACCATTGTGTAGAATTATTATTGTACCTAGTGATAAAACCAATATAGTGATTGCCTGATGTGGGGCTATTTTAGACTGGAATTGCCAACAACAATATTCTTTTTATTTTTTAGTGCTATTTGGTAATTAGCAGTTTAAAAAGAGGTTATGTTGCTAAAAATTACTCTAAATATCTCCATTCTATTTACTTGAATGTGCCAGCTGCACTTTTAAAACTGAAAGAAATAGGATCCTCTGAGATAATTAGTAAAATAATATAGTTTGTTAAACTCACTGTTGCTATCCATAAATCCTAACTATAAGACGTTTACAATCTTAAATCATAATCTTGATTTTCCTTTCAAGGCCACAAGCTTCATATTGAAATTTTTATTGTTGTCAAAATGTGAATAGAGAAAATAAGGTTTCAATTAGAATAATTCATTGCTTGCTTTTATTGTTCATCTTATTATTGAATTATGAAAAATGAATGGTGCTCTAATATCTGATCATGTCTCTGCTTGATTTTTATTGTAATTGTGTCAGATATAAGAAAGAGCAACACATGATAGTATTCCATTTCAGATTTTCAAAAGCAGGGTTTGACTCAAACACATTAGTTTCAGTGGGCTTTGGATCAGGCACAGGGTTAACAGCTTATTTTTCAAACAACTAGAAAGAGGTGTAAATGTCAAAGGTGATAGCTATACTGTGAGTTCCATAAACTACAAAAAAAGTTACTACTAAAGCTCTATTTTTCCTTGGTTTAACAGCTTCTATGAAAACAGCGTTAATAAGTATATCAGGAACAGTATATAATAATGAATCAGAGATGTAAAAAAACCCTTTAAAACTCCTTTTATATAATAATTGGAAAGTTAAAAGTGACTTAAAATCCCTGACTTCTCATGCTGTGATGTAAATTGTATTTTTTTTAGGTTCCAAATTCAAAGAGGGAAAACTGATCCAACCAGTTACAAGAGCCTGGGGGACTGTTTTAGGACTATTTTCCAACGAGAAGGGTAAGAGTATATGTTTTTAAAATTGTCAATTTTATGTGACCTTCCTTAATCACCCATTTTCCAGACATTAGATCCTCTTTATATTCCACTCTTTTTTTTGCAATTGCAAGAATTTGGCAAACGTAGTCTTACATAACGAGCAAAATTGAAAAGTCTTGATTAGTCTAAATTAGACTCACAATGCCAATTTTGGTTATTATAGTACGTTAAAGAATGCACAGCTATATAGAGACACTGGTGCAAACCCTGCTTCAGCACCGGGAGCGGGATGGCTGCGTCAGTGTATTGCTGCATCTTCACTCTTGTCTTCTTGTCCTGGTTTTCCAAACTAGCTCAGGCTGAGCGAATCACTTCTTTACGAGCTCTGATGAACTGGCATTCCCAGTTACCTCTGGTAGACAATGTTTCCAGGACCTGTGTAAGCAAAATTCCACAGCTTTTCAGTTTGACAGAATATGGAAAAAAGAGTTATGTTCGTCAGTTACTTGAATCGTACTGGTGTCATAAGGTACCACTGCTCTAAGCCTGAGCTCCTATAATGGACTTGGGTTCTGATCCAGAAAGGCATTTAAATATAGGCTTAATTTTATGAGCAGTCCAGTTAAAGCCAGTGAATGTAATGGGATCAATCATATGCCTAAAGTTAAGCCTGTTATCCACAGGAGCTCTTTAGAAGCTAGCCTTTCATCAAGGTAACTCTAATTAGTAAATCCCAGCTTTGAGTAGCTGGCAGGCTTTCCATAAACTTTTTTAATACAATAGAAACCCTTTTTTTTTTTTAATCCATATATCACAGAAACAATGTGGTTGGAAGAGACCTCTCAGATCGATCTAAGTCCAACCTATAGATCATGAGTCCAACCTAAATATTCATCAAAATGGAACTGTTCTTGTGTGTAGTGGCGCAGATGCTGGGTATGGAGGCAGCATAGGTGCAGTGAGACACAGACTTCTTGCATCCACGAGCTGTACTGGAAAAACAGAGGTGAGATGAGCAGTGAAAATTAATGACTAGACCAGTTTAGTTTCTTGCAGTGAGATTTAGCTAAGCTATAGTACATAAGTACATCCATATAGAACCGGATGGTTTGAAATAGGAAAGTAGGGACATACAAAGAAGTTTCATTAAGGTGTTGAAAGAAGAAGTTGTCACAGCTGCCCTTATTAGTAGTAAATTCATTTTTATTGAGAGATTAATGTTGTGTATTGTCACTACAATAGACATTGAAAAGCTTAAAAGCTAAAAAGATTCCACACAAATGGTAATCTGTGGCTTCCGAGGTTTTCTGGGCTGAGTTTATGTTAACTTCTCAAAAGAAAACTATCGAAGTATTAATATTCACAATAATGTGAATATTATATATATATATATATATAGTGAATATTATTATTTTTAAATAGAAAACTAATTTCAATATTTAAGTCAGTGACTATGAAAACAGTACTTATCTCATCCCTGATATTTTTCCTATCTGGAGAAAGGGTCTAAATCAAAAGGCAGCTTCCAAGTTAATTGATTATTCATTGTTTTTTTTCCTACAGAATTCTTGTGCCCCAATACTGGAAATAAACCAGAATATTTTTAATGTTTGTATCAAGCCATGAATCTGTGAGCAGGAAAAAAGAAGATGATTACATGAAAATATTATGTATTTAAATCACAATTTAGCAGTAGATTGCAAAAAAATTCTCTTGGGCAAGAGGTAATACAGAGTTTTACGTGCATGTTTCAAAAGCAGTCAATACTGATCTAAACAAAAATCAAATTTCATGAATACCTGTTTTTCTCCCAGAAGTTAGACAGAGGCAGAAATTCACATTTAAACAGACATCAGTAGTAAGCACTAGGGAAAAAATGAGATGAAAAATCTGATGAAATATAATCTTAAATTTTGGATAAAAATAAGAAAAGAAATCAGGTAATCCTGAAAAACCTGTTTGACTCCACGAGTCTTTCATTCCTGTCTGCACAAGTTGTCCGGTTTTCTGGAGCATGGTGATTATGAGAACTGTGAAGGAAGTGAGGGTGGAATGTGAATTATTTTAGTTTGTGGAAACCTTTAATCCTGATAACCCACTCCTTGTGTGACCACAAAAATATGCAGAAGAGAGCCCCAAGAAAGGGCTTCACGTTTAGATACTAAGCAAACAAAATCAGTTTATGAGGTGTTCAGACTCAGGCATGTAAATCTGCGAGGAGGGTATAAGAAACTCATTTCCTCATGTTTATTTCATATTGTCAATATGAAACACCCGCAATGGTGTGTGGCGTTTTTGAAAATATGTAAATATCTAAATCTATAAAGAGTTTAGGTGTAAACTAAAGTGAAAGGAACGAAACTAAACTAAAAAGGGTTTCGACATCTTTCTCCAGCACTCTGAATTCCCTTTTGGCATCTGTGATTTTATGTTAAATTGACTAAAAAAACCCCTAACTAAATAAAGGAACACAGTGGGAAAAGAAGTGTTACTAATGGCCTGTCCCTGAAAATGTTTACATTTGGGAATATTGCTTATGCTGATTTGTACTTACATTTTTCAGCAGTAGCAACTAAGGTGAGCCAGAATGTCAAAGCCCAGTTCAGGCAAGACACTTCATAGTGCCCTAATTTTTTGACCTTGTTATGTTGAGGTTAAGTACGCATAACCAGCCTAGGAAGTATTTATTTTTATGAACACATATGCAAATGTTTCATTTACTGCAGTGGCTCTTACTGAAAATCAACCAGTATTATGTTACTACAGTGTCACAGTAGCAATCTAGTGATTTCATGGAAAGCTTCTTCATCTCAAGTAACAGCCAGAATTCTTTAACCACCCCTGTTATTTTGTCCTCATTACAATGAAAAGGACAGAGGAAATAATTTGGTCTAACCATTAATAGAACATTGTCCATTTCAAAGAATCAGAAAACTCCTTTATCTTTACAAAACACTATAAATTTTTTAACCAAGAAAAAAAAACAAAACCAAACAATGAACAAAAAAACAAACCAAAAAAACCAAAACAAAAAAAAAAACCAAAAAAACAACAACAAACCTCTCAGGAAAGAGTCCTACAAAAACTCCCTTCCCCCAAAGTTTGAGTATCTCTTTAGCTAGAAATAAATTTTCTTCATGAGGAATTAAATTCTTCAAAGAAGGATCCATCCCTTGAACTCTTTTCTTGTCTTACAAGAAAATGGGAGCCACAAAACATAAAATTTAATTGAGACTCACTAAATGAAGGCTCAGTCAAGCAGAGCATTAAAGGTCACATAGCTTTCTTTTAAAGGGAGGCAGGACTATTAACTTCAGGAATTTTGTGAACTTGTTTTGGGAGCATCCAGTCACTACCAGTTGCACAGGAGCTGCAGTGGTGGGGATCCTCTCCAGTGATGAGCAGCCTCTGCTCAGCTGGGTTTGCTAGGAGCCATGCAGTAAAGGTTCTCTGGTTTCACTTATGAGATGATGCATGAATTGACAGATCTTTGACAGTGAGGTAAACCCACCAGGAGCATATCTGTTTATTGAGGAGTGACAGCTTTATAGCCAACATAAAAATAATCTGATGCTTATTGGGGAAAATGTTTGGATACGGGATTAACTCAAACCATTAATAGAGAAAACTTTTCATTCTCTTTAGATCCTACAAATAAGATGTTAGATTGTGTTAAATGACTGGTCTTTATATAATCATGATCTTTACTACATTTGTATTCACTTGCTTTTTTTTGATAGTGACTTAGGTTGGAATTTGAAATGTAAGAATAAACCAATATTCTAGCCGAATGTATATGCTGTATCTATATTAAAGACACATGGTGTTGTGTCTCATATTAAGAATGGAAAATTATGCCCATCTGCACTGTCTTAATCTGCAGTTACAGCATTAAAATGATGGATGCTTTTATTTCAAGTCTGTAAACAACTTTGTTCTTATAAACTTGGATTTTCATGGGCTCATAATTTTAACAGTAAATGTTCTGGGTTATAGTTGTTTTTTTTGGTAGGCACTCAGTCAAGAAACCTGTTACTTTCTCATTCATTTGTTAACTTGCATGAAATAGGGAGGGTAGTAGTGTCCTGGATTCCAGTTTTACAATTCAACACTTCAATAAATTGCAGTTTAAAGTGCTTGTTAGCTTTTCTTAGAGCTAGATGGTCCTGGGAAAGTGCAAAACACAATTGTCATTAATTTGAAACTTCGTTACTTCTGCTGAGTTATTTGATTATTTATGTTTAATTTGCTTTGGGAAGGAGCAATTACCTCCACATTTACACAGTCCAATAGCTTTATAATTATTCCTGTCTTGTTCTCAGCACCACCTTACCACTCTCTTGTACCTATAATTGTCTGTATGACCACACACACCTTTTTTTTAATAAGCAGCACCCTGACTCATACAAAAATGGGATTAGGTTATAAAGCTGCACAAAACTTGTCAGCTATGGGTGGAGTATGTGAGAGAACAGCCAACACTAAGCAGGAGCTGGATGAGTGCAGAGTCATCAGCAAACATGCAGAGGCTGGAGGGCTCCTGGTTTATGTGATATCAGCAATCATGCATCAATTAAGGAATTTGCTAAAAGACTCTCCTTTGTCTTGCCTGGTATGTCATGGTAACAAGGGTTTGGGAGACTGCAGCAGCGCTTTTGAGGCCAGGCTCTCCCACCTGGCTTCAGAAGACACTGCTGCTGCTGAATGCCAGCAGATTAGGGATGGAGACTGGCAGAGTTGGCAACCATGCAGGCAAGCACAGCCTCTGGCACTCACCAACGTCATCATTGACCATTCCTGCTCCCAAATAAGAGTTGCACAAGATACAAATACTATCCTGCACCTGAAGCCTTCAACAAAATTTCCAGCCAGGAAAGTGTGACATGGTCAGTCATGCCAAAAATCCCTTTTCCCAGTGTGCATTTATAAATGAGAGATTAATTTCCACTTTCTGGAGGCATAAATTCTTGTGGTGTCAAAAGACCAGACTTTAGGCTCTGCTTTCAGTGCTCTGAGGGAAGCAGAAGTTGTAGGTTAAGATGTTATTTCCCACACACACACAGCTGTCTGCCCCACTTCTTAGTTTCTTGTTAGCACTTCAGCCCAGGAGGAGCAGAAGTGAACTTGAACCCATGATTGCTTGCTACATTCAAGAGTCTTATTTCTTAGTAGAGACTCACCTACACTGACGATTTCAGAGACCGTGATCTTGCAAACTAAAGTACAGGTGCCTTTTCTCTTCTGCCTCCACTACAGGGACACTAACTTCCACCTGAGCACTGAGGAAAATCTGCTAGCCCTTGTACTTCAAGAGAAGAAAATCTGTGCATAGATCCATCTCTCTTCTAGTCCTACTGGCCTATCTCACACTTACAAACTCATAATACTTGTACCAGCCTTGCTAAAGTGAGCCTGAAGATGCTAAAAAAAGAGCACTACACCACCAAAATATCTATCTATGTCCTGATGCATCCCCATAGTTCATAGTATATTGTTAATTTTTCTTCTTTTCATCTGTCAAATTATTCTGTGGACCACACTATTCTACGTTGGCATCTTCTTGCCATACTATTGTGTTTATTGCAGACTTCATTAAAAACCTGTAATTTAGAGTATCAGAAATAATTATCACATTCCTGTGTGAAATAATATAATCCAAAATGTAAAGTTGCAATTAAGTTTTATAACAAATTGTTGAATTGAGAACTCGAACTGAAATTATAAAGGGCAGTGTAGTGGCTTAAACTGTGAACCTGTGTGAAATCTGCTGGCTTTCATGAATTGTCTTAGGGCTGAATTTTTGAACCCTTGTTCTTGCTTTGCATATCTTCAACGAAGAAATTCTCAGTGTTAGAGAAGAAAAATATTCATATATTTTCAGGGAGCATGAGCTTGCAAAATTTAGGTAGGGACATAGCACGTTCTCATAGTACATAATTAAATTTATCAACTGTTTAATCAGTACATTTATTTTTGAACACAACACTCCTCCGCAAGTGCCCTGCTACCTATGCAGTTTGGAAGACAGGATCCACATGGCCATGTGGGAAATTGGTCTCACTTATCCGCAGTGAAAAGAAAAATGATGCCCCACAATCAAAGAATTTCAGAATTTCTTCTGTCTAGTTAGCAAGAGTTCCTTCTTCATATTCCATTACATATATATGCAGAGTAATAGATCTGCTTTCCCTAAAACTGTTCTTATGCCACTTACTCTCACTTCACCCCTTGGTCTACAGAGACCTATGTGCAATATCTGGTCTTACTGTTTTCAGTTTCATTTCATTGTCTCTACTTTATCTGGACTCATGTCTTAAACCATCATTTTTATTCTTATTCTGAATGTATGCTGAGCAATAAAATTTAAATGATGGTATAGCCTTGAATAAAGTAATCATAAAGACTACTTTCAAGATTGAAGGAACGCATAAAATTTGACTGACAGAATTTCCCTGATAACATACTTTAACATTTTTATTTATATTATACTCACAAGGTTTTAGATCAAATATGGCCACAAAGGAGACATCTTTTGTGTATTTATATGAAGGTGGTGTGCATAATGCTTTCTTTTGTATATAACCAGATCTTAATCCAGTGCCAACAATTCTGAGTGGCTGGATGCTTTTGCAACACTAGTGAGTCACAAAATAAAGATGATACTTGTCCTTTTAACCAATGGTCTCAAAACACTTCACAGAAGAAGGAAGTGCCGTTATCTTAAACATACAGATGGGGATACTGATGTGTAAAGTGTCAGCGAGTCAAGTAGATCTGGACTGGAGCATGCACACAGGTGGTTCTCACAGAGCAGCCGGATACATTGTTGCTTATTTGGCCCATGGTAGCATGTTGATATCAAGGCTCTCAGGAACACATGCCTTGGGCACAAAATTGCATTATTTGATACAGGTTTCTAATTCAGAAGTAGTCTGAAGACTTAATCAGCAGCGCATTTTATGAAGTAGGTCTCTGATGGCATACATGGATGTAGTGGCAGGTTTAGGCCTGAAGCTGGATATCCTGAGTGCAAGGATCCTGTTCCATGGACCGGACTATCTCCAGAGTCAGCAGCATTTACTGATGTTACTGTCATGAGGTTTTCATCATCCCATTCAGGCAGGAATTCTCTGCTCCTGACTGGAGGTTCCCTACCCCCATCTTCATATGTTAACACTTGAAAACATAAAAAATGGCTTTGGAATGTGAAAAACTTTATGTGTGTAGCTGTCTGAAATACAGTGAAGTTATAGTGGTGTAACTAAGGGCAGCATTTGACTAACCACATTTTTATTACTGACGGACACACATTTTACTTGCAAAATTTAATCTGGTATATATGGCAACACAGTAAACAAGAACACTCTTTTAAAGAGAATCACTTCTGAGAATCATGTACTTTAAAGATGAAACACATGCTTATTTATTTCCCATAGGAACAAAACACAATAAAATCATGTAAATCTTAAAAGCATCTTAGAAGTAAACGGGCCAGATGTTAACTGGCGTTAGTTGTTATCATTTGCTAAGGCCACTGGAGGTACACTCACATTGGGTGTCTGATCTACATTTTTAAAGGTTCAAGTTGTTGTCATTTTTTTCAAGTATTTTCATAATCATATAGTTTTAACCTTAAAGATATGATTTCTCAGGTGTCTCTGTTTTCTAATACTATAACATAAATAGAACTCATTATAACGTTAGTATTTATAGCAATAGCTCCCTGGAATCAGATGACTGCATCATAAGATGCTTATATTAAAGATACATACAAAAACTGTTTGCAATCCATTTTAATCTACCTATTCAGAAGGTCAATGGAACTAAATTTTTTAGTCCTTATTATTTTAACATTCAAGAATATTTGTCATTTTGCCACATTAGCTTCCTGATGGTTTCAAACATCATGTTTAAATAGATCAATGTAATAATTGTGCTTATAATAAACCTTCTGTTAAGTCTAGTGGGTGGAAAACACCATATATGCTTTATCATCAAATTCTCTGAATGTGTTTATGTTCTCTGAAAGTGAAGAATATCTCTGCCAAAAAGTGGTAGCCCAGAAAAACAGCCATGAATTTCTCCTGCTTCAGTAACTGGTTCAGCATGAGAGACTGAAGTGTTTCACAAAGGCGAGCTACTATGACATTCCCTGGTGCTCCAAGGAGAGGTTTGCTCCCGGGGCCCTGATGGAGACATCTCTGCCTGGCACCGTTCACCTCGCTTCGGGCAGGGCCGTGGTGCTGCTTTACCTCGCTTCGGGCAGGGCCGTGGTGCTGCCTCTCCTCACTTCGGGCAGGGCCGTGGTGCTGCCTCTCCTCACTTCGGGCAGGGCCATGGTGCTGCTTTACCTCACTTCGGGCAGGGCCATGGTGCTGCCTCACCTCCCTTCGGCCAGGGCCATGGTGCTGCTTCACCTCGCTTCGGGCAGGGCCATGGTGCTGCATTACCTCCCTTCGGCCAGGGCCATGGTGCTGCCTCACCTCGCTTCGGGCAGGGACGTGGTGCTGCCTCACCTCCCTTCGGGCAGGGCCGTGGTGCTGCTTTACCTCACTTCGGGCAGGGCCGTGGTGCTGCCTCACCTCCCTTCGGGCAGGGCCATGGTGCTGCTTTACCTCCCTTCGGGCAGGGCCATGGTGCTGCCTCACCACCCTTCGGGCAGGGCCATGGTGCTGCCTCACCTCCCTTCGGGCAGGGCCGTGGTGCTGCTTTACCTCACTTCAGGCAGGGCCATGGTGCTGCCTCACCTCCCTTCGGGCAGGGCCGTGGTGCTGCCGCTGAGCCCTGGAAGCTGCGTGCCTCGGAGCTGCTGAGCTGGGAGCCACCTAGAGTTAGAAAACTGGGAAGAGCTCGGACACGCTGTGCCGTCCTTGTCGTCCTTCTCCTCGGCTTCCTTGGCTCCCCTAGGGCTGTACGAAAATTTCAGCTAATGAGAATCTTTCAGGCCAGGAACCAAGTCCCCTCAGAGTTTAGTTACAGCCAGGGCTGCAAATCCCCTGAACAAAGATTTCATGAATTACTGTTAAATGGCTAGATGGAGCTTAAGCCATACTTTTGGATCACACTGCTTTTTGGGGATCTGTCCCTAAAAAACTTCCTTGTTCTGAAATGATATCTCTTTAGTGTCATTAAAGTCTCTAGAACTGAAACCTGTATTTAAAACATGAAAAACTGATTCAAACCCTGATGGAGAGATGGGGGGGCTGTCTCTCAAATCTGAGCTGGGGCAGGGCTATCATGCCCAGCTACAGGCAGATGAAAAGATCTGAAATCTATCTGAAACCTCTTTCTTAACAAAGGAAATAGCTCTGAAATCTGATTATGACATTGTCAGTAGTCAGATGTAGGCATTAGCTATTTATCATTTTTGTAAATCTAGCCATTGCATTTAACGTTTCATAAACACGGTAGTGGAGGCATCATGAGGAGCAAAATTAATTGCAGGTACGTGATGTGGTTCTCTAAAAGACATACTTCTCTTTAATTTGGGCTTCTGGTAGCTATTATTTGATAACCTTTTCTTTAAAATAAAAATTCCACTGTATCAAGGGGAAAAAAAACAGTGACCAGAGAACAGATAAATCATTTTTATGTCCTTAGAACAGCTGACTTCACACTTTTATTACATTGTTTGAAATAGCATCTTTTCATCTGGAAGGAATCAGTTTAAAATGTGATTGTCAACACAACAAAACCAGCTTTCTGTTTAAAATGGCTGCTCGTGAAGCTTAGAACTACACTTTTGCCAGGATTTTCTTTACAGACTTTAGTTACTAGAACCAAGAGATTTTAGATGGGATGTTCACAGGAAATACCTGGCAGACAGCATAAAATGCAAAGTAAAGCATTTTTATTTTAGTTGTAGAAAGCATGCCTGTGAAAATGAGCAACAGTGTTTTAGGTCAAAAGCTTTGTTTTTCAAATAAAAAATTTCTAAGCTGTAGTTTGAAGCGGGTGAGAGAAAAAATTCTCATTAATTTTTTTGTGTCCTGACCTAAGTAACCAAACAACATACACTTAGCATATTTCTTAGACTATATCTCATACTTGTTTATAATGGCACTATTATATCTCTGTCTAATCTGCATGTCTTTACCTCATTTAAATTCATTTCGTTACTGGTTACATCTGAAAACACAGCTTTGTCTGTTTTATGCCAATCCTTTTAATTACTATAGTCCACAATTTTTTATTTATATGTAATTTAGATTGATTTGAACAACTAAAATTTTTACATCTGTAAAAGTGCAGATCAAGATTTTATGCCAAATCAAGTACTTTATTCAGTGATAAAACATTTTCACCTCAGAAATAACTGAGCTTTACATTATATACATTTGCTCATTATTTTAACTGTAAATTACAAAGATGTAGTAAGACTATGACAAGCTATTAGAATAGGTAGAATTTTTTCAGTACTCATAGTTTTCTTGTTTTCAGGGTAGGTTAACTATACATTACTTACAATGGTTTCAGTAACAATTTTGTATTATTAAAAGTGGAAGTATCTTCATTTTTTTTTTCCTAATGAATTACTTTGTTTTCTTTTTTAATGTTGGAAGCTAAATAGCATTATATGAGAAACTTCTAAAGTACATCTTTTTTAGGAAGGCAGTCTTTTTGTTGAGCGATAGAGCTGCCAAGTCAGCCTGATCATTCATCCCTAACACCATCACCAGCCCCTCTTCTCTTTGAAATGTTCTTTATCCAAGTTGAAGTCTTCCTGTATATCATGCTTCACATTCTGAAAGAAATTTAGTAATCCAGATGTTGAAAATATCCATGCTTGACCATGGAGGAGAAAATATTCTTCTCCAAAACAGTGCACCAAATCAAAACAAAAAGGCAATGTAAATAGCTATGAATATTTGACAGTTACATAAATTTTCCATGGATTGCATCTTAAATAAAACAGGATAAAATGGAATTAGCATGGAGTATGGAAATATTTTAGAAGAGTGTGTTTCTGTATAATGCTAACTCATAGTTCAGGGCACGTTGCATTCCATATGACTCAGAGAATCAAACTGTGAAAAATAAATAGTTTATTTTGCTTATTATGTTATTGGCTTTGTCAAAGAAAATAAAACTCTAGATACATATGAGGTTGGGGTATTTTTAGTATTCACATTCTTTGCTCATGCAACTTACAGCAAGTAGGCTGTGGTTCTTTACCCTATAAATATCAATACTAACTTTAATGCAATAAAAATTTAATTCCAAAAATGTCTACATCAAGTGTAGTGTGTGTCTAACACGCTGCATCTCCTCACAGGAATGCATGCATATAAGCACAGATAAACTGCACCACTGC
Organism: Melanocharis versteri; assembly: GCA_013397845.1. Classification (NCBI taxonomy): domain Eukaryota; kingdom Metazoa; phylum Chordata; class Aves; order Passeriformes; family Melanocharitidae; genus Melanocharis; species Melanocharis versteri. The sequence goes on along the minus strand of VZTG01009268.1, from coordinate 173,369 downwards.
GTTCTGTCTATCCAGCGTGGAGAGCTGCTTTCACAGTGAGCCAGCAGGCACTTCATAGTAAATTTCTGAAGTTTTCATGTAACATGTGGGGCAGTAACTCTGACTGAAGCATTGGCTCCAGTTATGAATACAAGATCAATTTTGAAGCTTTTTTTATATAACTTCAGTGTTTGTCTATTTTTGTGTATTTTAGCTCTGCCTGAACTTGCGTACATGCTGTTTTGTAGCTGACTATCATGCACTGGGTGTCTCAAATACAGAATGATTTTTTAGGGTTTATTTCATTCTGACAAATGGAATTTTTCCATAATAAATAAACACTTCTGCATCATGGGAATTAGGTAGGCAAACCCAATACATCTCTTTGCTGTTCTCTGTAGCAGTTAAACTCTATGGCTGGGATAAATGCTTCTACAATCCTGCTGCCTCCTAATCTAGGTAGGGGCTCAGATCACTTACCATTAAAACATTTCTTAATGAAACTAATTTTTTCATCATTTTAATCTCACATAAGCTTATTTTATATCCTAACTTAAGAAAAGTCTAATTTTGATAAATGTACCTTCTTTAATTTGCAAAACCCTTCTTGCAACAAATCATGTATTCCACTTATGTCTTAATTCAAATATTTTTCTGTATAAAATACTTAATCAAAAATGTCTTATGTATTTTACGAGCTGATTTTCTACACCACTTGTATTTGAAAATATCATCTCTCTTCTGTCTGATTTATCATTTAGTATATAGGTAGCATTTATTCTTTTGATTGCCACTGTGATTTAGAAGACTAAATCTGGCCTAAATTTTGTGGATAAAAGTGAATTACTACCTAGTTAGCATTTCAGCTTTTGTTTTAAAATATTCTCACATAAATTCTCTCTGTGTTTGAAAATGCAAAATAGTATGCTTGCATAATATTCGGATTTTCTTATACTTACTGGGTCGCAGCCTATTAAAGTATTTCATCTCATTTTTTTCATACTTTCTTAGTAAATGGGTAATTCAATTTAAGTATCATATTAACTTAGGTTTCCTTTAAGAAGTATGTAAAAGGGCAAACCAAAACTTTCAGTTACATTTTAAAAGCTCCTGTGCAAATTAAACATGTTGTCACAATTTTGGGAAAAATAAAATATCTCTGACTGCTCATGTTAATAGTTGCAAGTAATTAATAACTTTCAAAGCTGTAATATAACAACTAGAAAAATAGCAGTGCATTCTTGTACAAATAACAATTTTCTTAGACTTTCTTCAAAATTTTATAATTTTAATTTTATCTAGGGTTGCATAAAGAAAAAGGGGGGAAATCAATTTATTATGTTCCTGAGAACAATTGTATTGGTTTAAAAGGTGAAAAATTGGCTAGTGAGCGGCTTAATATAGGGAAAGTTGCAAAATGCTAGGAATCAGTGGCAAGAAAGTTTTCTAAGCATCCTGTTTGGGAAAACGCAGTTTTTAAAGTAGGTCCTTCTAAGTTACTGTGAGGGAATGCTTGGAATTTTGTCTTTCTACCAAAAAGGATTGATTTTCCCTTGATTGTCATCAGTTTGCTGGGTTGTCCTGCTATTTAAGCTATTAAAGACTGGTGTGCTGCTTGGTCTCAGGTGATCCATAAAAAGGAATGAAGCCTTGGGAAGGTAAACCATCACCAGACTGGCTCGGTGTATCAGCCTTCCATGACGGAAGCTCTTTGTTGAGAATTGTTGGCAATTCCAGCAGTTTCCAACCGAAGATAAGAGCCAGCGTTCTCAGATAATGCCCTCGATCACACACCTGATGACAGACTCCTGCATGCAAGTTTTTTCAGGTGCTGTGTTTGCTCAGTAATCCTTCAGTGCCAATCTTTTCTAAATAGTGAGCAGGTCCCGTCAGTAATGGACATCAGCCATTAGGCTTGTAATATTTGTCCTAGATCAGATTACAGCTTTGTTACTGCAGTGTGATGAATGGATGCTGTTATGCTCAAAGAAAATAAGTGCTGTAAATTTAGCAGTCAGTACTAAATGAGTTGTTACTTTAGGGGCCTGATTCGCATCCTTCTGAAGTCGGTGGAAACTATTCTGTTGGCTAAAGCCTTTATATCAGGCCTTCAATTTTCTTTCTCTTTTAAGGAACACAACCCAGGGCTGCCGATAAAATACAGTTCCTCCTTGCTACATGCAAGTTTACACTTAAACAGTAATTTTAGTGGAACTCTTACTGTATGTTGATTTTCTGTGCAACTGTTTTGATTAAATATAGATGCATAAAGAGAGTTGACCACAGAACTTGACAGATTACTCATGAGCTAATCAGAAATGAGATCAAAAGGTTCAAAAATTCATACAGTATTTCTTGCAGATTTATTTTTTTTCAGGATCCCAGTAATTCCTACACCACATTTTGAAGCCTGTGCTCAAGTACCCAAAGAATTTCTAATTCATTAAAACAATTTCTGGTGACATAAAGATGATGAATTTCCTTTTTATATTCCAGGATATAGGAATATAGGTATACATATGAAAAGTAAGGCACTGTTTTAAAGTGTAAGCCATACAAGTGTTACCCTTTGTTTGTCTACCAGCTTTGTGTGGACAATAGTTTAAGCTGTGTAGGGGCTACTAAATATTGCTTCTACCCACATCCCTAAAAATTCTGCATAACTGTAACTGTTTAGTTACTAGCTAGAATGTTTGCTATAGCAACTCCAATTTCAAATGGCCTAATAGATATCCTGCTTCTGGGAGATGGACTATTATCTTACCATAAGGTATATGGCAGTTAGTGCTGCTTAAATGTTTATGCTTATTTTTAACTTAAAATTGATCCCCTCAAGTTCAACCTGTAATTGCTATTTTCATACTCTAGCTGGTGGCAGTATTATATAAAGATTTATTCCTTCCCATTGCTTTGTAAATGTTAGTGCCCTCCTTTGTACTACCAGTGAGATGACCTAAATCAGCTATAAAAAGGAAAACAAGTATACATATACAAAAAAAAATGTAGGAAGAAAAGGGTAAGTAGTAGAAATACACTGAAACTTGTATAACTTGGAGAGTTAATGCTGAGAGACTTCCTACATGAAATGCATTCTTGGTGGGTATTTGATATAGAAGGGATTTGGGGAACTGTGGTAGTAAGAGGAGCAAAAAGAAAAGTAAGGAATTCCCTACCAAAAGATGATACAAATGTATTCTTGTTGCTTTATGTAAGCAATAATATTATTTGGCTTTCAGTAGAGAATAAATTTGAATGCAAACTACTTAAAATGTGCAGATCCTGGATCTTGTTGCTTAGACTGTACAAATGCTCAAAAAATCTATTTAAAAAAAAAAAAAAGTAAATCCGTGATCTTTGAGCTGTATAATCTGCTGCTGCTTGCCTGCTCCTCAGAACCTTCTTTGATTCCTTCTGTGCCAGGTAAGTAATTTCATTCAAAATGAAGCTCACAATGCCTTCCAGAGCAGAGCATGTAAATTTGCTTCTGTCCTGCTGGGTGATCATTATATATAGTCTACAGTGCCGTAGGCTCTATATAAACAGTTCACCTTTTCCACATTCATTAGTGACCTGCAAATTTACAGATTGTTTACCAAGTTCTTCTGCGCTACCTTTCTGAGGTTTTTCTGGCATATTACCTAAGCCTGTGTTTAAGACAACATATTAAATTACACACTTCTTAATTTTACAGTTGCCCTAAGTTTTAAGATATCCAGCAAGAGAAGGAGAATTTAGACACCTGTAATTCTGTCATGTAAATCATACGCATGGATTGTGGCAACAGATGTCTAACTGGCATTTCTATGAGTCTACATGGAAGTTGCATAAAATTTGAGTTCAGAGAAAACTTTAGAAAGTACCTGTAGTATATGGGTTAGTCACTATCTATTATTTTATTTTTATTAATTTTTTTAATTGCAGTTCTTCTCATTTGTGAAATCTAGGTAGAGTTTTCATTGTCATAGAAAATGTTCCACATAGCAGTGGTGAAATGTGAGGATGTCTGATAGCATTCCAGCTAGCCTTGGATGTCTACATTTCCTACCTGAACTGATGCATGACCAAAGCTTCTGCTTCTCCGATTCATATGAGACCACTTTATAAACACCTGTGAATAGAAGTTCTCTCACAGGAAGAAGTTAATTAAAAAGTGCTTATATATGTGTAACTATAACAGGAACATCTAAATGACACTGCTTGCCCATCACTGAAAAACAGCTGAACTAAGAATTCTGTTAGCCCTCAGGGTTTGCTACTGACTTCATATGTTTGCTTGACAGTATTTCATCAGAAAAGAAACTAAACTAAGCACCAATTTGTGTTTAGCAGAACTTTGTAATAGCCCTTACAAGTGTGGGACAAAATCTGCTTTGTCCTTAGAGCCAACCACAAAGCTTGCTTAGCATCCTAGAGAAATCATCATCCTACCCAGAGGACACTTAAACAATAAAGCTGGCGAGAGTGCTGCAGGGAGTCAGACGTGGTCAGAGCACCACCATGTGTGTCTGTAGGTCTCCAGAAAGCCCTGCCAGGACAGACCCTGGCACACAGGGCAACGAGTTGCAACTTAAGAGTGTGGGCAAGGCACCATGACTGGGAAACTGAAAGAAGAACAGCTACTGTAAAGCTATAGTATGAATTGCTTATGAATAAAGCTGCTTATAAAGCCAGTCCTGCACAAATACTTTTCACATAAACCAGAAAATCCGTACCAATAGTTCTAGTGCTCTAAAATCCAACGCGTGGTTCCATGAACAAACTATAAGCTACTGTTTTTCCAAATTGTGATTATTCTTTCAGTTGAGAAAAACAGAACACAAATTAAACTGCTCTTTTTGGACCACGCCAGAAAGCTTTGATTTGATACTGATGAGACAAAAGAAAAAGCCATGTCCAGACAAAGATATTATCACCTAAGCCTAAAGCTCTTATTGTAAGGAAGGTCATGCAGTTGCCAGGTGGAGACAACTGGTAGGCTCAATCAATCAACTTCTAAGCATTTCCAGATTGTGCCTAAAACATGCCAATATGATTGGGCTCCTCACAAAGTACAGTTGTGTCTGCTACCTTGTTTTTCAGAAATAATAGCCTCTGAAATATATTCTCCTTTATACAATGGCTTAAAGGGCTTGACCAGGAACTCAAGATTCTTACTCCTTCTGGACACAGAGGAATCCAGACCATTAGGTCCCCCTTGCTGGAGTATGGTCTAACCACCATTTTAAAGCCAATAAGAGGTGGGAGGGATATTAAATCTTCTGTAGCTGCGGTCAAGTGGTTGCTCTGCAGACTGCATGTGAGTCTTGCAGAACCCCATGCTGGGAAGTGTATTCTTTGCAGCACCATCTCTGCTCGTGAAACCCAGTTCTCCCCTGCTTGTGGGATTTAGCTCTGTTGGCTTGAGCCTGTGGAGTTTTCAACCCGTTTCTCACCTAGCATAGCAACACATCAGGTGCCTGGGGTTACACAATATCCTGAATGAGACCTAGTCCTCACTTCTCTCTCTACCACCAACCTCGCTGGGAGGAAGCCTGGTCTAACCACCCTAACCTGCTTATACTTATACTTGTGTTTTGTTATTGGAAAAAGGACTTCAGACATGTCCAGTAAGAGTGGAATCATGAGTGGCTAGAGTGCTCACTGTAAAAGTATTCAATTTATGGGGGAAAAAAAAGAATATAAAAAACATTAAACATTTCTTTAATTGTTTATTTATGCATTTTTCAGTGGAAGCTAATCACAATTTTTTTCCAAAAATATTTTCTTCTGAGTTTTATTTATTTAGCCATAGAGTTTCATTAGGCGTCTAGATTTTGAACCAGGTGTTTAACCTAGACCATGTATTGGCAGGGATGACAACATCAGTTACAGAGGGATAGCTGGAATTTTACCCTAAGACTATTGAAAAAAAAAAAGAGAGATTGCTGATTCCTGTGGAAAGGAGAGTTATGCACAAAAGTGAAGTTCTGAGAGCTGGTAACAAATAAGGACTGGCTTCACTTAAAAGCCGATACAATATTTATAAAAATTTAATTCCATTATTAACTAAAGCACTATTTTTATTCATAATTAAATATATACCTTTTTAATAAATGCTGCTAATATTGTTTTTCCTGATCTTGTTCTGTAATGTCATTATGCTGCCATGCTGACATTCCTCCTACTGAAGAAATGCCTATTTTACTGTAAAGAGATCAGCTATCATTGCTTATGGAATTATGAACTGCACATTCTTCTGATTAGTCATTCTTAATACAGGGTGCTCTGAACAGACACCAAAAGGATATCCAGTAGATACAGCTTTTCAATAACCTTCCTTCTAAAATCCAAGAAAAAAAAATTCTTTAAATATTCCTGGTAGTCTAGGAGTATATCACGGTAAATCTCAGAGACTTCAACAATTGGAACAGAAAGAGTCCTGAGGTCACACCTGAAACAGAATTTAAGGGAGTAACATATTACATTACAAAATGAGTCACGAGGCCAGCTGTGTTTATATATATTGTGCAATTAAAAGTTGGTGATCTTTCTCCTGATAACAATGGGGTATGCTGTACTCTGAATTCACGAGTCACATGGACAGAAATCCACTGTTTGGCCATTATCCAAAAATGACAATGACAAGTACCGAAGCAAGTGATGATTTGTCTTGCTCAGTCTGTGGAAGATTCTTTTTCTTTCTTTGAGTTCTGTTATTTACAAAGTAATACAAATGTTGGGCAATAATCAAACATAGAGAGCTGACTGTAGTAATATAGCATTGATGGACTGGAAACCAGATGGTCTGTCAGATAATGAAGTATTATCTGGCAAGGGATTGTTCCTGAAAGCCAACATCCTCACCTATTTAGCACTCTGGAATGTCGACATATCGGTTACCACATTCACGAGGTGGTGTGTGTTGTACTTTAGAAGCCATCCCTACAAGAGGCATTTTAATTCAAAATTACTGCCTGATGAGAGGGTAGAGGTGCCATTATTGTAGCACAGCTGGAGGAGTATAATATACAGCAAGATGTGAACCGTACAAATGAATAACCACATAGGAGATAAACCTAAAAGATAACAAATGTGAAATCGCTCACACTTTTCTTTAAGACAGATAAATCAAATTAATATAAATTAAAACAATGTAAATGCCTGGAGGGCTGGTGGGAGCATTGCCCAGGGTTTGGAGATACTCCCTGGATACCAAAATGTCTCACTGTGGCTGTGATTATAGCATAAAGTGGAGTGCAACATCAAGAAAATCAACATGAACTACATGAAATGGTTTATTTAAAAGATGGCAGAGAACTGGTAAGTCTGTTATCAGGAACATTGTAGCTTACAACCTCAGCTTTAATTCCACAAGCCATTTTCACTGCCTTCATGATTGCTAAATTGAAAACCGTCTGGCCATGTGATATTCGCTCTTTAATATTTTCATAAGCCATTTTCTGTCATCACAACTAGGAAGTCCTTTTTTCTTGTAAGGAAGAAAAGTGGTAAATGTTACTACTGAATGGAAAGAAAATAGTTATCATATAATCTCTTGAGATATGCAATAAATGATAACTGTTCTTTAGGAGTATAAACGTTCTCCCATCATTGTTGGCATTATTCATTTACTACACATAGAAAATAATTTACATAGATAACATAAATCAGATAAAAGAGCTTCACGTTTTCTGATTTTAGTTCTACAATATTCAATACTGATTATATAAATAATTTCTTGAAAAAGTCTGTCTCAGCCAACCAGTATACCAAATGGAGCTTCAAATGAGCTAAATTGGATTTGTGGAATCATGGCCCAGTTATCTTTGCGGGGTGACTTTTCTGGAAGTAGGGTGAATTTTCTGCCTGCCAGGCAGATGAAAGTATTCAGAATATCGCTGAAGTGAAACTAATACTTTCACACACTTTAAATATGCATGCTGAAATACTATCAGTTAAAGTCTCTGTTTTTCTCAGGCTTGGTTTGGAAATGCTTCAAAGCCATCGTTATCTCTAGAATTAAATGTATAATTCATCCCAGGCCTATCGCTTTAGCATCAATATTGTGTTTTATTCCCTGCGAACACTTCATGAAGTTGGTAATTGTTTCAATAGACACAAAAACTGGTGGGGCAATAAGTGAGAACAGATTATTGTTTTAGAATTACACCCAATTTCATGGTCACTGTGCAACTGAAGGCATTTTCATATGGCCAAATACAAAGTAAATCGAGGGGATATCAATTCAGATTATACTTACCATATCAACAATGCAGACAACATTGTCTTAGGTGAAAAACTTAATTGTTAAAGATAGTTACATAACATGAACTCATAGAACTGTAGCATGGCAGAAAGGATCATGCAATCCTAAAGCATACACAACCAAGGCATAGTAAGGAAGTACAGAATTTTGCCTCTCTATATAACTTTGGTAACACAACTGATAAAATACTGAATTAAATCAACATGTTAAAGAAAATATTGAGGAAATATGAAGTTTGAGAGGTCCACAAAACTGTACCAGCAAGAAGATAAATCTTGTGTCATAAAAATTGAGGGGCTAAGTTTTTCTGGTTGTGAAACAGAATATTGAAATGTTACTTGATTACTATGGATAGATATATTTTTCACCTATAGAAAAAGTCTTCTGGCACCTAGAAGCTCATGGATTTTCAGCTTTGCCCACCACAGCCAGTACCTGGAATCTGATGTTAAGCAAGTGCAGCCTTCAAACACAGCAGAAAAACAGTGCAACAATCATCTGGAGGACTTCTGCTGGAGGGCCATTACTTAAGTCTTTATAAATATTATTTAATGTAGTTTCTAGGTGAAAACTTGTATGAGTAAATGTTGTATCCTAAGAAGTCCCTTCTGAGTTTGCAGTCTAGACTCGTAACTCATCCCCTGTCTTGTATTAAGCTTTGAGAACAGGAAATCTTGCACTGCCCTGAACCTACCATAACACTTGGACGTTTGCATTATGGTAATGACTGTACTTACATCATGCTTCAGAGCTTCAGCAAGTCACTGTCAGGGATCAAGAGGGATTATTTTTTCTTAATGCACAATTGACTAGAAGCATGATAGAGAGGGGTTTTTTCCTTCCTTTTAAGCATGATTGGATACAGATGAAGATGTGATAGCATGGATTAGTCTTTTGACATAAAAAGGAAATCCATTTGGGGAGAGGGGGATTGGTTTATTGTTGGAGACTCAGAGTCTTACCTATTTACAGTTTGGAGGGATTGAAGGAATTTCTGCCTCAGTCTGGTAGGGAATATCATAGGTTTCCTGTTCCAGGCATCGTCTCTGTCTCTTTCTGGCTCTTCTCTGCATTCCACCTACGCTGCTGCTCATATTCCCTGTCTTCAAGACCAAAGTCGTGTTTAATCTGTATGAGAACAAATATAGCAAACTGAAAGGGGTTTTTATCCCTATTGAGCATACCTTCAGTCACCCTGAAAAGAATTTCAAACCATAAATGCTTGTTACACATGCATCACAGGTATAACATTTTAGCTTCTTCTGCTCTTGTCCTGTCATTTCTCCATTCCTTCCTTCCTTCTTTCCTTCCTTCCTTCCTTCCTTCCTTGCTTCCGTCCTTCCGTCCTTCCATCCTTCCTTCCTTCTCTTTACTATAATTCTTAAGAATTTAGCATTTAATTCATATTAGGAATTAAGCTGAGACATAGATGATATTTTACTTTGCCAGTCCAAGCACATACAACATGAACTGCTCAGTCACTCAGCAAGTAACAGAACAAGTAGAGTTTACTCCTCTGGTGATTTAATCAGTGATGTGTTACACTACCGGAAAGAAAGAAACCTGATGTTAGTATTTTCTTTTTTGTTTGGTTGGTTGGGGTTTTTTGTTGTTTTGCAAGCAAAGTTTTGGATCAAGTCCAGGCAATTGTAACATACTGATTTTATCCTAACCAGTTGGCACAAGTACTTCAGAATCTGGGGAGTAAGAAATTATTTCTTCCAGAACATTCATTCTCACAGGCCTTTCACTGTAACAAGTAATATTTTTATTCTATCTTTTTAAAAAGAATAACTGAAACTTAGATTATACTATAAGTAAACGTTAAATGATTTTTAACACAAAAATTGATTGTGCACAAATGACAGATGTATGATACTGCTCCGCTTTCTTAATCTCTATTTTTAACTTAAAAGAAAAGAATTAATGATATACTGTGCCTGGTCCTTTGTTGCAAGACAAAGTTTTGCTAAACTTCTCTTCGACTCTTCAGACCTAGGCTTTGTTTGCAGTTCTCAACATTTTCAGTGACTAGGCCAGTTTCACATTGCATCAGTTCACCCACTTCCAAGAAAATGTTTCCAAAGGCTGTGTGTACTTCTGAAAACATGAAGACTGAGGCACCAGTGTTTTCTTTAATAACTGATGAAAATAAAATGTTAGTGATTAGAATCTGTGTGGTTTTACTTGATTCGGACATATCCCGCGTAAGATTTAAAAAAAAAAAAAAAAAGAAAAGAAAATAAAAGAAAGAAAAAAACAACTAAAAGATCATCCATTACCAGTGGGTAATTTCCTGGACACCAACATGCAAAACGTCCAAGAAAATTCTGCTGCTCCTCACAATTCTCTGTGTGTGGAACTGTGTACAGCTACAGATGTTTCCACTGCCACAGAATTCACTAAAAACTGCCAGGGAATTTGGCCCAGATGTGCTATAGAATTACAATGACCCTGGTAATAGTGAAACTTTAAGCAGCAAACACCAGATGTCCAGTAAAATGGTTAAAAATGAGATCCAAAGCATTTTTTTTTACCACATCATCACAAACAAGTATGGAGTGAATAAGCTGAAAATCTAAAGTAGTACTTTATTATTTGTATCTCTAAGATGATTCTGTATGCTTGACTTGCTGTGATATAGTGCCACTTGAATATAATGTCTCGTAGGAAAGCTGCATTCCCAGAGGCTTAAATGACTTTGAAAAATGAATTAATTAGACAGGTATATACATTAAACTTAATACAAGGTTGTATTTTTCTCCTTAGAAAAGTGATTGTGGCTGTGTGTGTGTGCTGTGCTGCTGCCTTACGACAGCTTGCCTGCAGCCAGGATAAATGAACTGCTGCTAGTGCCAGCTAGTGTAGTTCTGCTTTAGCTCAAATGGTAGCAGACTCGAGCTGCAGTACCAGGGCTCCATGCACTGCCTCACTCTGCCTCTCTATACGTGGTAAATGTACTTTTCCTACAAAGTACAAGTATCCCTTACATTATGAGGCACTGCTTTGTACTTTGTGGCTTCTAAGGGGTCCATGTAGGGCAGACCCTGGAGACGATGGAAAGCATTGCATTTCTCTTTCCACTCTATTGATTATTTATGATTTTTTATAACCCCAACTGTAAGTTTTAGACATTCATTATCAGAACACAGTTTAGCCATTTTTAAGTGTCTCTAAACCAAAAAATCATTTCTGTTACAAACCCTGAATCAAAATGTAGAATTCCTGGAAGTCTGTTTGTGTTAGTGGTATAGATCTGTATAGGACAATAGACACGTATCAGTGTTCATAAGTTAGATTAATTGTTTTTGCTTAAAGCCTGAATATAGCACTACTCTGCTCTGTTCTGTCTCTGGAAAACGAATGGTAACAACAAATGGTAACAAGATTTTTAACTTGGAACTGGAGTTATAGCCTTCATAGGTGAAAAAAGCTATGAAGGATAAGAAAAAAGAAAAATATGAAGGGAGAACCACAGGTATGGAAAGGTCTTGGATGCTTGGAGAAAAAATTAAGGAATATATAGTCTTTGAAAGCAAAGGGGTAGTTATGTCTTCCAAAGTCTCTTAAAACTTCTTTGCAAAAGATGTGGTATAAATTCTATTAAAATAAAGAAGGCCACTTTTACTTCAGTAAGAATGAGTCACTGGAGACCTGTCCATAGCTCTGTTAATCACTATTACATGAGAAAGGGTAAAAATTTGTTTACTAAAAGGTGTGTTCTTCCCTGGAGGAAAAACTCATCGTAAACCAACCAGTGCATCATGACAGAATAAAAGTTAAGATAAACTACAGCTTTCAGAAATACTACTGCTTAGCAATTTGTGAGTTCTCCAATTTTTTATTTATGGACTTTTCAGCATTTTTACTTTACAGCAAACAGAACCCATAGAAGAACCTACTGTGTTGTGTATTGTTGTGTATCAACACTGATCAAGTTGGATGCTTTTTTTTTGGAGCATTGCCTGTGGATGCACGGCACTCCAAACGATTTTACCATGTGTTCCTTCGAGACCTGCCACAATTAGAGCCCAAATCATTGCGCTTGAAGCTCTCTACCCACCCTTATCTTGCAAAACTGCTTGTAGCACAGACTTTCTTGTCTTCCACAGCTATTTGCAGGGAAGCAGCCTGCTACCCCAGTTAAGACAACATAAATGTGTTCTTATGTCCTTGCTGGCTGTACTGTCCGTAGATAAGGTTTTCACGTCTCTACATCAACTCTGTAGAATAGCAGGCAATCATTGAGTCGTGTCTAGTGTTGTTTATATCGACTTTGTAATGCTCTCTGATGATGGTGAAGAGGGAAGTAGTGTGGTTACAAATTGCAGTTACACTTAGATGTGAGATCATGGCAGACAATGCTGCTGTGGAGGTGTAATGGTAACCTCTGGCTAATCTGGCTGAATTCTAGATCCAGGACAGAGCTGGTTACCACACAAGCCTCATGGCATGTTTGTGAGTTACAAAGGAAAAAAGTTTCTCTTTTGGAAACTCACAGAAAATTAGAGATCCAGAAGAAAAGCAAATTTGATCAAAAATTACATTCTTTTTGACATGCTGATGGTTATAAAGGTACTTCTATTTTAAATCATAAAATGCAGCAAGTTTTGAACAAAAAAAAAATCATGCTGTAGACTGTAAAATAGCACGTGTTGTATTTACTTGAATTGCTGTATGAAATGATTTGTTCATTTTTCCAAAGTAAAATACCTTTTATGCTTTTAAAAGTAACTTAGGAGGGAGGGTTCATTTGTTTTGTTTATTCAATGTCCAAGTGGCAAAATTTCTTTTCTGCAGAAGAATTCAAGTTGTGAAGAGTGCTGGATCAGAAGAGTATATTGAGAAAAAGAAAACATTTCAAAAGAGATGTTCAGGTTAAACCTGCTGAGGCAGGTCTGCTGCTCAAAGAACACATTGCAGGCTTTTTTAAAAAATAAATAATCCAGTACAAACTGCCACATCACCGAGAAACAGACTCCATTACTTTTTAAGAAAAAACCTGTCAGGTTTCTTTACAGATGTCTATGCAGATGAGGACACTGTTGGCAGGTGAGACAAGACTACATAAAACAAGAGTAGATCACTGAATAATAAAAAGCAATAATATTAATAAGTAGGATAAATAGCAGTTAGTTTTTACGACAGAAACTTCTACACTATTCTTTGCACATCTGCCTTGCCTGTTGACCTGGTCTCAAAAAGTATTTACATAATTCTGCATCACAATCTTGTAGCAGGATTTTCATCATAAAGGTATATCCCTGGTGCAAATCCTTGAAAAATCTATTTCTAATAGTTTAACCGTCAAAGTTTGTTTGCAATCCTTTGGTGAATCTGTGGTAAATCTTCTTAATTTCTCAGTCATTTAGTCTTTCCTTCCATGTCCATTTTCTCTTAGAGAAACTCAGTCAAGTTTAGTCACCTCACAAAGTAATCACATGATATCATAGTGCTTTATGATGTGAATTGCGTGAGAAGGACAAGCAAAATATCATCATAGGGTGGGGCCATCATAGCACTGAAGGTAGAATCTGTTTGGAAACATTGCTGCATCTTGGTTGAAGAGGGACCTTTCATGTTTAAAATGTATTGTGATTTTTAAAAAAAAGGACAGTAAGTTTTTATTAACTGTCAACTCTTTTTGTTCTTAGATGGTGGTAACACTGAGGAAAATGTATTAACCCATAAGGTATTTTTAGGACATTTTACATGCATGAGGAGTAGGAGGTATCCTTTTGGGCATTGCTCCTTCACCCATGACAGTCGGTGTGTAATGTTGATGTTCATATGACAGAGTTTTCCTAAGCAGTGTAACCTGGGCTGGGATGAGCTGTCTGGAGCAAGGGGCTGGAGCTGTGTTTCATACCTGTGCCCTCGCTGTATCACACTGGCACTGCACAATGGCCCTCCAAACGTGAAGGAAAAGATCTGTGACACTGCCTCTGTGCCTAGGGACAGTAGCTGTAACTGTAGGAAATTGGTGCTTTCCAAGGAATTATTCTCTTGCTCCCAAATACTTAAAACTTCTCTGATAACTTCCATATAAGAGCATCCATATTTGATGACAAACAGAGGTATTTTTCTGTCTTTAAGCAGGTAGTGGCCATTCATACACGTTTCCTCACACATCTGTGTAGGAGGGCCTTTCTCTCCCGCCGTATGTCTAGATGCCACAAGTGCCAGCCACGCAGAAATTCAAGTGTCAGTATGGGTTCATGTTCATGGTGCTGTTCACTGCCTGAGTAGTGCTACAAATTCGGCACACTTTGATCTCAGTGCATATAGCACTTTTGCTCTTTATTGGTGCAACTATCAACAGTGTTGCTGTTACAAAATCAGGGATCTTCCCTTATTTTCCTGCTACAGGTACTGTAAAGGGAGTAACAAAAATACCCCAAAGGTCAGGATGCTAAAAGATGAAATCAAATTATTTTGTTCATGTTTGTATATATTTAACAATGCCCTATTCTTTTTAATTTCAAAAAACAGTAGTCATGAGCTTTTTTGAAATTTGGGAAAATTGTGCATGATTTTTTAGTTTGTTAAATATACTATATAAAACCACGACTGGCCTAGTTCTACTTTAGACTTCGGAAGATGGATGTGTTTATGAATTCAAATAATTGCAGACAAAGTTTTGCACCTGCAGTTATGGTTGCCTGCAGTTCAGTTCAGTTTAAGTATCTACATCACTGATTGCATCTGTAAGTTAAAAACATCTAAGTAACCTAAATTACAAGCGCAAATAATTGCAGGTGCAAAACTCATGCAAACACAAAATTATCTCTGAATGTTGGTCTTCAGAATCTCATTGTAAGTTATTCACTGTATCATGAACCTAGATTCCTCTTGGGAGAGTCACTAATCTGTATAATGACACTGAAAGCCTCTCGACTCTCATATTTAACTAGCAGATGGGAAAGAATACATGGCGTCATTTAACTCCCTAGGGATTACGCATGTGGATATTGAAGAGTATAACTTATTCCAATGAAGGCTAACATTAACTTGCAATCAAAAATTTCCTTCCTGAGCCACATTTTTTCTGATGGAATTAAAACAACTTAATGCTGTATTTTTATGAAGTCACAACCAATTTAAGTAGAACACATTCCCAGGGCAAGCACAGAAATTTTGCTCATCTCATGATTTTTTGTTTAATGAATCACAGCATCATTTTAACACAGAGAAATGCTGTCAGTCTTTTCCAGAAAACACATCTAATTATCCTCTCTGTGATTTTCATTTCTTAGTGTCAGATACAGATTTCTAAGCACATCTCCCAAAACATCTATTTTTTTCCTCTGGTATCAAAACTAAAAATCATTTTCTTGCATTCTTTAGCTTCAATAGACATAGGTGTGGAGCTACTTTAAAACAGTGACTGCTTCCTGTCGTACCAGTTACGGCAGTACTGTTGGCAAAAGGGAAAAAAAACCTGTAAATTCTCTTCTAGTGTTTGAACAACTAAAACTCCTTCTGAACAAATGAAACATTCTGCCAATCCTGACAATCCAAAATGCAACGAAGAATTTTTCTGTTTCAGAAGCTCTAGGCAAAGCTGTTTTGGCATGTCTGTAGCTTGTTCCTCTTGCAAACAAAGGGGCAGCTAGAGGGAAAGTCTTTGGGGAAAGAAATGCTGTCAGTTGTAAGAAATGAGACATGTAGACCCATTCTACAGCCCAGCTAGTGATTACATGCAGGTAATTTTGTAAGGGCCTAAACCAGCTGCCAGTGATAATAACACTGCCGTTTGCACTGATTTCAACAGGAAATACATCAAACAGACCAGCTTAAGGCTTCTCAGAAGCATGGGCCAAACTGGTATTTCATTCATTGGTGTTGGGGCCAGCCAGAAGGAAAGTGCTGGGAAGGCAGAGGCAGCAGTGGAGAGACCCCTGCAGAGCAAGCGCTTGGCCGGGCTGGCAGCGGGGAGCAGCAGTGGTGCTGCAGCAGGGAGCAGCAGAGGTGCTGCTGCAGGGGAGCAGCAGAGGTGCTGCAGCAGGGGAGCAGCAGTGGTGCTGCAGCAGGGGAGCAGCCGAGGTGCTGCAGCGGGGAGCAGCAGAGGTGCTGCAGCAGGGGAGCAGCGGTGGTGCTGCAGCAGGGGAGCAGCAGTGGTGCTGCAGCAGGGGAGCAGCCGAGGTGCTGCAGCAGGGGAGCAGCAGAGGTGCTGCAGCAGGGGAGCAGCAGTGGTGCTGCAGCAGGGGAGAAGCAGTGGTGCTGCAGCTGGCAAGGTCCTGCCTCGCTGCCTGCCAGCTCCCACCACCCTCCCAGGCAGCCCCGTAACTCCCTGGAAGCAGTCCCAGCCCAGCTTCACAGGCCCCTGGCACTTGCAGAGTAAATGGCAGAGGTGTGAGCATATCTATGTTTTAAAAAATCCAATTTAATTTAGTTCACATTAATCTATTAGACAAGCAGTACACAGTTACAATGTACCACTTAAATAACTAATTTATAATCATCCTTGGGGAAAAAAATCCAGAACAAAATGTCCTATTTCCACACATGGGAAACTGTGGAGCCTATATTGTGTGTTACAGTGTGAGGCTACATCCTCACGTTCCTAGATTTTTTTTTCTTAGTTGCTTTGGCATAGCAAAACACAGAAAGCATGTGAGAAATATGTAAATAATATTTTAAAGTAAAAAGGTATAAAAGACCATCATTTGAATAGAAATAAATTTTAACAAAGATTCCTTTTTTAACTCTCACTTTTTGCTGCCGCAGACACAAATAAGGAAGGAAGAGGTTTCATCTTTCCATTTCTTGAGGGATTTATATTTAGGTGCATCCTGTAACTCATATAAATTCAGAGTGCAGCTTAAAAAGCCAAAAAATTAGCAAGGGTTTTGACCAAGAGATTGAGAGGTGATTAAAACTCATGGAAGAAAGACTCATTTCTCAGTAAGAATAACAGCCACATGGATGATGGATCATAATAACTTCATAATCTGACCCACATGCAGTAAATATGGTGATGACTGTCATTTTGAATAAGTGAGGGGGATTGATGCTGACTATTAATCCATTTCTTGGCCAGTCTGATTGTTTCTGAGCCAGCTTCTCCACTGTTATACTTGCCTGAAGTATCTTAATAGCTTTCACCGACAGCCTCTTCCTTTTTAACCAGTCACTTTTCATACTGTGTGTTGTCCTAACTTATTTGAGAGATTTCTTTCATTAATTGGTCTGCTTCTAGTATCCTTATAGCTGCAGGCTTGGTCTTTTTTAGCATATAGGGTAACATATAATTCTGTTTTACTTGCTGCAAAAAGTATTTATGTTTTTCCTTAATTCCCAGGTGTTGCAATGAAAGCTTGGTAAAAAAAAAAGTGAAATATGCTATGAAAAAAATACCAAGTATTTAGTGCCAGTGTCTAAAATGGCAGATATCTGTATAGCAGACTCAGAATAAATAAAGAAATATAGTTGCATAGTAGAAATTCAGAAGCCAGCTTAGCTAACTCTTGTCATTGATAGGTTTATATGGGGTTCCTGTGGAGATGAGTATTTAACATTTGCAGTAGGATAATATACATAACATACTTCACAAGGGAAAAAAAAAAAAAAGGCTTTTTGGAGGGCAAGAGTGTCCAAGCCTGATTTTCTGTGCATGTGTTCAACCTTTAATATCTTTTCAAGTATGCTGAACTGTGTGCCAGTTGTCCCAGAACGACACTCAGCCTTCCCTACAGCATACCTCCTTAGCGGGGCAAATGGTTGTCGATGCTGGGGCTGAGGGTGGACTACATGTGTGAACTGCTTAGTGGCTTGCAGCTCTCAAAATAAATGGCTAAATATAAGTCCCTTCTTCTCAGTGGTAGGTACTAATTTGTGCCTGCCTTCACTAAGCACTTGCTTGTTTTTCTGAAACTTCTGAGAATTTAAAATCTTTTAAATATCCAGCTAGGTCAACGCAAAGATCACTTCACACTGAAGTTATGTTGAAGTAATATTGCCCTGTGTTCGATTGTTTATTTTCTGTTAGTAATAAATTCACAACATGCTATATACCATGAAATTGAAAGGTACCTTTTTCCT
Source organism: Melanocharis versteri (assembly GCA_013397845.1). Lineage (NCBI taxonomy): Eukaryota > Metazoa > Chordata > Aves > Passeriformes > Melanocharitidae > Melanocharis > Melanocharis versteri. Next base: position 155,101 of record VZTG01009268.1, on the reverse strand, counting down.
GATGTAAATGAAATTCTAAGCAAATTTAATTATATTTAGACATATTTTCTTCCTCTTTTTGAACAACACCCACCTTTTTACCAATCATGTCTTCATAATTCCTTCCTTTTGTTTAAGTAAAATATTTTGTACAATCTGAAAGTTGTGCATTTGTTTCGTGTAACTGATGTGGTCATGAAAGCCAGGTCTTTTATTTATACATGGGATAATGCAGAGATAATGAAAGCAGAATTGGACCTAAGAGGTTTTTTGTTTCAATTATAAAACAATGTGGGTAAGTGCCTTGGGTTTGACAGCAACAAAAGAAAGGGAATATTGTGCCTATGCCTTCAATCAGCTTTATTAGATCCTTAAAGGGAAAATTATGTGAAAGACAGAGGAAGAAAACAACAAGCTAAGCAAGATCGCAATTTCAGTATAATTCAGAGAAAATAACTGATTTAGGTTGGTCGTCTTGCCAGGGTGAATGACTCAAGGCTTCCAAACAAGAAATGGAAACCAGAAGGATAGGGAAAGCCTGAAAGAACAAATTGAGAAGATGTGATTGACTGCAATGTTTCAAAATCAACTGCTGCAAAGATGAGTTTGGGCTCTTGCCCAGAATACAATTGAATGGTGATGTTAATTTAGACCCTTAATGCTGAAACAAAATAAGATGTAGCTGTGTTTCTGTTAGAAATTTATTTGTTCTTTCCAGTGTCTCTAGCTAGGGATATGATGTCATGTCGTCTCTCTTCTATCAGACCCTGCAGTGATTGCTGTTGCTGCTGTTTCATAATTTTTTTGAACACCAGTTTTTTGAAGGAAGGCTTGAGTCCAGGTGATAATGTCTCTCAAATGTGAAATGTCATCACTGTTCATTAGCTGACTTTGAAAAATTTCATACTCTGTGAGCAAATAGGCTAACTCAATTGGCCAAGGAAAACAGAAGTATAAGATTGTTGTGTGTGTATGTACTTTTTGACTGGCAAAGCCAGTCAAGTTTTTGTTACTATCATGCTAGGTTTTTTTACTAAGTAAATAGTTCATTCTGCAAAGATTGAAATAGCTGTCTTTAATGGGTACAGTTTGTAAAACATTATTTGTAAAAGTTGGGGACAGCTGCTTGTCCTCCACCTCAGGCACAGGAGGTTCTAAAACTGACTACACTTTATGCAAAAAATTAGTCAGTTGACAATAGGCAGTGATGGGATGGGATTGTCTTCTACTTCCTCTTTTCATTTATTCCTTTCATCTCACTGGCTGTGCTTACTAACCTTTTTTCTGTTTCTATTTCAAATCAGGAAGGGAAAAACCCCTAAACCACAGCTCATAATTAAATACTGAGCTAGTTCTTACCATGTTTACTGAATTACATATTGCATATATGGATGTATATCCTCAAAGTTTCATGTGTTTTTAGATTTCTAAACTTAATGTGTTCCATAGGAATAGACCTTAACTCCTTCCTGTCTGTTTTTCATGAGGAGATTTGCTTCCACAGAGGACGGAGGAATAAAGCAGTGAATCCCAGTTACAGATCCCTTCACATTTTAGGGATTCACAGAGCCATGAATATAGTCGCTGGGCTCTGCAGATTCTCCTGGTTCATAGTAGAGGATCCTCTGGCAGAAAATCTTCAGTGTCAGCCTTACAAGAAGCAGATCAGCCTGATATTACGTGCAGAGTGATATCTTTGCACATGTATCCTTGCTACAGGGTGGCTGACCTGGTAAAGAGGGCTTTAAACCAAAAGCCCTAAGGGAAGAGGGGGAATTGCCACAGCTCTGAGGGAGTGATGGGGAGGATGCCAAGCAAAGTGCCTGGGGTGATGTGAACCACGAGGAACACAAGATGAATAAAACAGGGCTCAAGGGGGGTCACCTCAAGCATTTGCATGCGAGTGAGGAAGTCTCTCTGAAGAGCCTGCACACCAGGACACACAACATGGGACATAAACACGAGGAACTGGAGATCTGTGTGCAGCTGCAGGGGTAGGATCTTGTCAGGATCCCAGGGATGCGGTGAATGCACTGGTGCTGCTCTGGAGGGATACAGACTCTTTAGGAAAGGCTGGCCAGGAAGACAAGGAGAGAGCAACTGGAGTGCGTGGAGCTCTGCCTGAGGTTGAATGATGACAGTTTGAGGGTAAGGATTAAAGAGCAGACCAGTAGTGGTGACTTGGAAGCAGGCATCTACTATGGGCTGCCTGACCTGGAACACCAAGCAGATGTGGTCCTGTAGAGACAGCCATTATGAACCATTAAAGACTAAAATGAGCGCAGGACTAAGAATAAAGATCAAGACCAGGCTGGATGGAGCTCAGAGTAACCTGGTCTAGTAGAAGATTCTCTGCTTATGTCAGGAAGGTTGGAACTAAATGATTTTTAAGGTCCCTTCCAACCAAACCATTCTATGTTTCTATGATTGTATGATTCTATGGACCCAGTATATTTGTATTGTTATATCCGTATCTATAGGGATATCCATATCTCTATTAATAGATACATAAATATATATTTGTATATTTATGTTTAGAAAGTAAAACTTTGAGGAAATTTAAACATCTGATGACTTAAGTGACTTCCTTAAATCTCCTACCTTTCAGTATTTTGTCATGAAACCATCATTGCATTAAATGCTCGAAGTGTCCTTTTGTCGTGGAGTGGAGTTCATACATTGCTTTCTTCAGAGTAAGGATGAGCAATATGCCCAACCCTGAGCATTTTACAAGGCCTAAATTATTTTATTTATGTTGGAGAAGCCTAAGAAGAGAACTCCAAAGAAGCATTCGAAGAAGGATGGGGAAAATAGTATAGCATTTGTAGTGTTTTAAATTCACCTGGGGAATATGAATTTAGTTGTTTTATTTTGACATGTAGAGATTAACTACAGGAGAATCTATTGATATCATGTCTCTTATGCACTCTGCAAAAATACTCCAAATAATAGACTACTTTAGAAAGGTGAATCATCACATTCCAACATCACCACCTTTGAACATTTAAAAAAAAAGCCACAAATGCTTTGCTTTAAGAAGTATTTGTGTGTGTGTGTGTAGACAGAATCCTCTTACAGTCCTGAATAAATGTGTATACATTCGGAAGATGGATAAATTGTTGGATATATTCTTGTTGACTTACAAGGTAACTTACGACCTTAAGCTAAGACAGGGACAATGCAAATTAGATTTTGGAAAACTTTTTTTTCACTATTAGGGTGATCAGACATTGGAATAGTTTGCCCAGGAAAGTGGTGGAGTCACCATCCCTGGAGGTGTTCAAGAGGCATCTGGGGCTGGCACTGGGTGATGTGGTTTAGTGGTTTAAGGGTAACATTGGTAGTGCTGGGTTGACGGCTGGACTGGGTGATCTTGAAGGTCTCTTCTAACCATGATGATTCTATGATTCTTCTTGGTGATTCCGTTAGATCCCTTTCTGAACTCTCACCATGCCCTATCCAGGTTAGTGTGCAGACCTGGCGGACAAGAATTATGCCTATTTCTACCCAACATGGGGATTTTGAAAACTGCTTGTCATTTAAAGCATTCTCAAGACCCAGAATTACATATTTACACTGATCTTGTAAGCAGAGGTTACCTGTAAATGCCACGTGTGCTGGGATGTAGCAGGCTGTGTATATGTATATATATATACACATACAGTGACAAGATACTGCCCAAATATTTTTTTCCAAGATGAAATATATGCGTTCTGTTATGGATCTCTGAATAGGAAACTTGTGTTAAAACGAAGTTGCTAAAAGAAAAAAACTTCATACATTTTGAGTCATGTTTGAAACTAAACTTTAAAATATGTCTGACCTAGCATCTGAAGATGAGCAAGCAGTGTTTTTGTATGCAGCTTGCTGAAGTCACAGTTTTTTTGCAAATCTGTATTTTGTCATTTTGTGACTTCAGTTTTTAATATAAACATTGCTGTGCTAAGCAAATTAAAACAATGAAATAATACTTCTTCTTCATTTTGAAAAATGGTCCTCACCTTTTAAGTACAATTTCTTGTATTTCAGGAAAAATTGATTGCATTTTTACATATTCATTGCTGATTTCTTTGTATCATCTCACCAGAACACGATATAATTGGTAGCACATTAGTTGTTTAGCAAGGAAGCACAGAGTAGCATTATTTGTCTGTACGCCTGGAAATGCTGAAAGGTTAGTTGCTTTACTCTAAAGCAAAAATAGAATTGGCAGTATGGTATTGATACGTTGTTTATCCATACAAAAATAATTTCTATTTTTTCTTCGACAGATTACTTGGCTTCTACAAAGGAATACTTCCTCCCGTCTTGGCTGAGACACCTAAAAGGGCGGTGAAGGTAAAAACCCCATGCTTCCTCCCTTAAAAATATAGGTAGGGACAGTGGCAGCTGTAAAACATTTTATTTCTCCCCCACTGACTGAGATTAGAATCTTAAACTTATTTGGCATATTAATCCTCTGATTTTTACTAGGAGGAAAGTTTCCTGTTGATAGCACAATAAAAACTGTCCTTGATTAAGAAGTGTAGGATAAGGCTCGTAAATGTTAAGCTAATTTTGACCTGTGTATCAAATGTTACTGAAAAAAAAATTGCAATTATTTTATATTGTCAGAATTAATAAAATAGTTTAAGTTATATTTTAGCCTCATAATTGCTTCTGGTTTAGATATTTTGTTTTACTGAAAATGCCTAGCAACTTGCAAAGCAACTAACAGCTTAATAAATTAACGCAAGAAGCCATTAAAGAAGCCACTAATAAGTACTTACTCAGTAGGTTTGAAGTGCTGCCCAGAGTTTTCTTGTGCTCCGAAGAGCACTCTGCTCCATACTCTAACTTTTTAAGAGATTGAAGATCGTAATGGATAAAATTCCTCATTGTGCAAAACATTTTACTCCAGCTCTCTTACAGTTATAGGTGCTAGCCTATCAAAATGTATTCGCTGTCAAATGCTGATCTGATCTTCTTTTATTATGCTTTATTTTGACTTGTAGAACAGGATTTTAGTAACATTCTGAAGCAAAATACTTCATCCATCATTTTTTCAGTTGAGCCATTCAACCTTTTTAATTAAAACCTAATTATTAAGCACATCATCTTAAAGTTCTAAATCTATCAAAGCAGCCATTGTGTTAAGAGCAAATGTTTCTTTGTCTTTTATTTCAGAACTTTGAAGTTTCCATAGTTGCACCAAATGTGTCTAAAAGAAGTTATACAGAATGTCTTGATTTTCCTTTCTTTCTTTTTATTGTTTCTTTCTAGAAAGGCTGCATATGATTCTGGTCCTTAGTCTGCAATTAATCATTCACATTCCAATTCCTTTACAGAGGAATAATATTTGTATAAAGTGACAGGATGTGACCTTGTAACAGAATCCTAAAGGAGTTCTGGTAATGTCATCTTCTTGTTTGCACTGGCATTTTAGATGCAAGTGACACATGTCACTTATCTCAAAATTAATTAATAAAACCAGGAAAACTAAAGTCCTATTTATTAACAATGTGGCAATGAAGAATAGATGGATGATATTTAGAAGATTCCTAATAACTTGTTTTCTTCATAGTGTGACGTTTCCTCTGTCTCTTCATTTAATTTCACTTGAAACAGGATAAAATAAATCTGACTGTGCTTTTTAGATTCCAGCATGTATTTAGTTAAAATACTAACCCAGGTTTGATTTCTCCTACCAATTTGAGTCATTCATAAACTTCAAATCACTTTTCTTTACTCAAATTGATTAAATTGGCTTAAACCCCATGATATTCAATATAGTTATAGAATAATAGAAAGATGTTAAGTTGGGTGGGATCTCTGGATCAAAGCAGAGTTGATTTCGTGGTTAGATCAGGTTGTTCAGATGCCTTTAGACAAGGTGTTGAGTTCTTAAATCTTAAAGGATGGAGACTGCAGCCTCTCTGTGCTCCTTCTCCAGTCCTTAACTGCTTTACAGTGAAGAATTTTGCCTTATATCCAGTCCAAATCCTCCTGTTGCAACCTTCGCGTGTTGCTTCTCATGCTTCTGTTGTCAGCCTCTGAGAAAGTCTGACTCTCTTTTGTATACACTTGGGATGGTGGAAGACAGAACTTGGATCACCTCAGCCTTCTTGTCTCCAGGCTAAACAGGCTCGGTTCTCTCAACCTCTTGTACATCATAAGCTCACATCTCATTTGACGTGTTACTTGTCCTCTCTTAGTGGGATGCTTTCTACCTAGTTCTTGACATGTTTGTGAGAACTGAGCTTTCTGCAAACATGAGAATCAAGCTTAAATGTTACACATATGAGGGTTTTAATTAAATAGTTGAATTCTTTTATTATTTACACTATTCCTTTACATTTAGTGCTGTTTCAAGGATATCAGAATGACTTTAAGTTACCTTGAGACATCAGCTGTATTCTACATTAGAAGAATTCAGTGACAGAACAGGGCTGGACAGTAACGTGCTTGTAAGAACCTGTATAATGAAACAGTTCAATGTGAGATGTTATATGCCAGTACAATTTTTAACATCCAAAGTGGAGTTTGTACCCATGCTTTGACCTGAAGAGAATCAAGCCTATCCCAAATTTCTGCTAACCTTGTTTGGCTATGACCCCAAAGGAAAAGTCACTGCTTCCTTTGGCCCACTCTCCACCCTCTAGTCTTCTAATAGTTTTCCTCATCTTAACAAGCCTCAAGCTGTCCCTTCTCCACTGCCTAAATGACTGGTGAGATTTGGAGGAAGACTACATTCAGGCCAATCATTCTGAGACTTGAGAAAGCACAAAAGGCAAAGAGGCATTTTCTAGGTTCCAGCAGCCTTGTTTTTTGTTTGTAATGAACTTTTTTGAAAGCTTCCAGTTATAGTGTCATAAAAGTGTGTAGAGAATAGACAAGGGAGATTTTGTACTAAGAAGAAATGTACTGGTGCTACTGGAACATTGTGTTTATCTGGTGCGTATTTTTGCAAGTAAAAATAAAGCTATTAAAATGAAGTTATTTAGCCCCGGTTTTTCAGTTGTGTTGAAGATACAGCTTCATTTTTAGTCAAATATGTTCTCATGTCTGTCTTGCTGTTTCTTTTTTTCTCTCTTTTTATTTCCCTTCTAAAAAGAAAGCTGGTATTTCTGGAAGATGAAAAGTCAAAGTTTATAACTTTCTGTTAGATTGAACTTGGAGGAAAGAAATGATGATGCCAATACAATGGTTAACAGATGAACTTTTGGGGCAAATTTATATTGCTCATGTGTTCCCAGACATCTTGTTTCAAGCATATATTTTTACCTTAGAGTTATTGAGACATCTGGTAAGTACTTCGGCTATTTTCTGTGTAGCTTCAATTAAAGTGTATCTTTGCCAGATGGACAATATTGGTTATTATATACACAAAAGCATGTTTTAAATACATTTATTCTGAGAAAATTTTTTTTGCACAAAGCTATTTACTTAATACAACTGTGGACAAAAAGACAAATTATGCTGTGTTTTTAAAAACATTTTGGGTGGACATACATTATATAAAGGCATATGATACGGTATGAAATCTTTTTTATACAAAATTAAATGTATACTAGCCACTCTAGTACACCCAGCAGCATTTATATTAAGTTTTATTGCTATTGATTTGTTTTCTTTTAAAAATTATATAAGGCATAGTTACTATTAAGTAGTTATTTTATTTATGACTCTAGGAAGCTATTGATTTTTAAGGCAACATTTTAAAGGCCAAAAAATTGCTAGGTAATATATTTCTGTGTTTATTACAACTATTTTACAGATCTGTAACACTATGGAAAACATTAAGGAATACCAGAAATTCCATTAAAGGTTAAGAGGGTAACAATGACTAGAAAGATGCTGGAGAGAGAATAAAGCAAATTTTATCACAATAAGAAATTAATTTACTTTAGTGAAGCAGCTTACCCGCCCACTTTGTCAGACTTTTACCTCTATAATACTTTCAGCTGTCCAAAAAGATAGACCTAGAGTTTAAGTAACACTTATATCTTTTCTGGTTATTGTCAAGGCCAATGCAAAACTTTTAAGCATATTTGCAAAATTCTTGCAAGATTAATGTTCAATCTGTACACTCTTTAGAGGGCAGGTAAAATCTGGGCCCCAGTACTAGGACCTTTTCTGCAAAATGATATAATAATCCCAATTGAGGATATAAAAAATATCCATCCAGGGACCAAAATATTAGCCCATCAGTTTTCAGAATTTAACAACCTAATTTTGCATTATGTATACATATTCCCTCTTGCTTCAAAACAGTGGCATTATTAACACATTAACACCCAATTCTCTGATGGTTTTGGTATGATTCCAGTGACTTTTCGTTTGAAGCAGGTCTTGATTGAAAAATTTTATTGACTTTGCCATAGGACAAGGTTCTAAACGAGTTCAAATGAAAATGTGGTGCTTGTTACTCATGTTCCTGTACACGTGGTTTATGGAAAAGCTGTTTTGTTCTGATAGGTCTGTAGTAACTGAACCGTGAGGGACAGAGCTTGTCTTCTTTGGCTTTCTGTCTTGTCTTAAAAACTCTATTCCCTTATGTTTCTTATGATTCCCACGTCTCCATTGGCCTCGTTGCTCATTGCCTTCCTCTCATGGTGGAGAGAAACAGTTCAATTGTCTCATGCATGAGCAGATGCTGTGTGGAGGGATCGTAGCCTCCTTTGTGGTCACAAAATGCACAGTCTTTCAAAGGACCCCACCTTCGTTTGAACCAGCTTGCTCTGAACTAATCAAATGTTACAGGTAAACATTGGAAAGCCGAAAGGAAAGTTAAAAGTTCTGGCTATTTACTTTTGCTAGACTGGGATGTGACAGCTCTTGTACTGGGAGATATGACCCTGCATTAGTGTAGTCTTGGTGGAGCTGTGGCAGGTTTTTGTTCTTCATTCCTATAATACCAGACATGCTGTGTCCAAGCCACTTCATTTTGCATGCAAAGAAGTGAATACTTCTTAGACAGATTGCAGGACTCACAAATAGTGAGCTGTGGTTAGGGGCCTTGCATTGTTCCATGTGTGGAATTTATGTGGAATAACACCTCCAATATTTTTGGGTTTAGCCAGAATTCAGATACATACTCTTTATAGCCCACAAGTTCTGCCATCCTCATGCTAGAAGATCGTTTTCACTGCCCTCATTTGATAGCAACTGGACTGCTTTTTCAGTGGCTTCAGCAACATGTTTGCAGAATATGAACTCAAGACACTATGGGGTTTGTCCTATAATCTCCTTCATGAACTTATCAAACTCTCCCCTACAAGTCATTAAGATTTTTCCCGCATTACTCTTCTTGGAAGACTGTTTCAGGACTCTACTCCTCCAGTTGCGAGAAAGCATCATCAGATCTCCAACCACTTTCTATTTATGAGTATATTTTGCTTTTACACCTGATTTCTTTATGTTACATATCTTCCTTGTTTTTCATTCTCTTGCAGTGTCTCTTTTGCTAAACTAAACAAGGAAAGCATTTATTCTACTTCAGCCTTCATTCTTAAAATAATCTCTAAGTTCTCCCTAATGGTTCTGATAGCCCTGTTTTGAATATGATGTAGTCTGAGTTGTCGTTTTTTTAATAGTGGCCTAGATTGTGTGCTGTATTTCAGAGGGCATTTTTCCAATAATTTGCAAAATTTCACATATACTCATTCTTTAGAGTGTGTCTTGACCTATGCATCTTAGACTTGGTGTCCACAGATAAGGAGATAGGCAGCAAAAGTCTGTTTGCCTATGCCAACAGGAAGCTTCTTACTGACTTCAGTGCAGGCAGAATTATTCTCAACCTTCTTCTTGGCATAACAGATCCATTAATTTATTATGCTTTGATTTTTATAAGAACTCACAGAAGGTATTCTTAAAATTAGTGGGTTTGGGTGGCAAGAATGTTAGGTTGCAGAGCGAGCCATTTGCAAATGGTTGCCTTTCACCATGTTGGTGCAGGTGAAGCTGATCTTATTTCTTTCTTGAAATTCAAACACCCAAGAGTACAGCTTTCAAGACATCGTCTAAGACACTGCAGATGCTCAGAACTTCTAAGCGCCACTGTTTGAAAGCAGACAATTGACTGAAAGATTTATTCAAAAAGAGAGAACAGAAAAAGAAATGTGCCTGTTGACAGTAGAAGATTATGAAAATGACAGACTTCTGATCTTCAAAATCCACAATTATATCTCTCTGATGAGAAGCAGACTAGTGTTCGAGAAATGCAAAAGTGATTGCAGCACATTATAATAAGGACACGGGGGCAATTTCTTGGGAAAATTGTAATATCTTCTACTACATTTTAACTAGTATATGAAAGTTAATGCTAGAGGAAAAGTTTATAAATTTAAAATATGTCCTATATGATGTAGGTGAACTCTTAGATAAAGCATTACTTTAATTACGCTACTATTATGCATGATGCACTAATAGAATCAGTTCTGAAGCCTGATTATCTACTCTTGCACATCTAACACGGCTACAGCGAGTGTGAAACAAAAGTGGCCTATGTTTATTTTGCAGAACTGCATGCAGCTGCTCAGGATATGAGGTAGTGAAACTCCATTCTAGTCTGCTTTTTACTAATTTGCATGAGTAACTAATAATTGTTTTTCAATGCAGTTTCAGTCTAACTTTTATTCACAGTTTTTCACCTTCGAACAATACAAGAAGCTACTGGGATATGCATCATTACCGCCTGGACTGGTATGTACGGACGCAGAACTTCATATTGTAGTGTGATATGTGTCTGCTGAGCAGTCTGTCTCATCTGCTTCCTCCCACAGAAGAAGCCCAAAATTAAAGGGTACAGCTCAATCCAGAGTTTTTCAAAACAGACTTACCTCTTGAAAACATTGATAGGAATTTATCAAAATTGATAAATGATGTTTTATATCAGATGTCCTCAAAATAATTCCCTACAACGCCATAACATTTGTTAACATGGATAACAACTGCCACCATGGAAGCGTCTGTATACAGCTTGTCGTTCTTCATTCTTGCAAAATAACAAAAATAGTTGAGCGTTATCAATATTTATTTATTCATGTCATAGTGTCTAGTTTAATACTTCAACCTCAAAGTGATATTCTTCAAGGCACGGTACAACTATAAGAAAAATACAGATCTCAGTCTAATTTTAAAGACTTTATAAAAGAAACATAAGTTATTGATAAGAAATTGCTACCTCATTTGAAGTAAATGGCAAAACTGTCTTGCACATCAGTGGAGTTAGGAATTCTTCTCAAGAAGTAACTGGTTTAAAAGCAAAATGCAGGACATACATATATGCAGAAATATTTTAACGCTAATATGTAGCTTGCATGTGTAATCTGCATTCTCATGGGCAATTATCGTAATTCTGCTATTGTGCATTAGGAGTAAAATACTTTTTAGAAGAACTACTGCTTCCTGCAGTGTAAGAATGTAAATCATAGTAAATATCTATTTTTCACAATGATGGCATCACAACTTTAGGAAACAATTGATCTTTTTATGGCTCCGCTATAAAAGTTTTGGTAATTTCAAGTCTCTTTCAAAGAGTATTGCTTTCATTTACATCTCCCTTTTGTTCCAGTGAGTGAATGGTCATGAAATTCTATTAACTAGGTTAAAGCAAGTTTCCTCTTCCTCTTAATTATTCCACTGGCCCTATAGCTGTTTGCAGTCTCTCTTATTTTATCTGGTATTTTTCTGCAGTTCTCATATTTAGGTGTAGATAGAGAGACTGATATTTGTTCTCTAGCAAGTGGAAAGAACAGAGTTGAAGTTTCCATGGTACCCCAGCACTTTTTGGGGGAAAGAAAAATAGGCTGAAAACTTGTAAACGTGCAGGAGCTGCTCAAAAGCTGCTGACATCCATAGAACAGATACAGCAATGCTTAGAACCATCAGACACTCCTCACATTTTTGGTTCAGTCCTGTTACCATAGAGGCATTTTTGACCCTAAGGTAGTGAGGGAAAAAGAAGACTGAAGTTCTGGTCTAAGCTAGGCAGAATGTTTCTAGGTGCCTCAACAGACCTCATATCAAGGCAACATTTATTATTAAAAGATGGGTGCATACATTAGCACCATCTTCCTACTGGCTTCAGTCTTATGGCTGATGATGAAAGGTTCCCATCTTACTGGAAAAATCGATTTGTTGGTAACACAATCCTCTCCGAAGGCAGTAAGACTGGAGTTCGCCACTACCCTTCTAACTTTCCATTCGTCTCTTTCTTGAGCGCTTAAGAGTCCCCACTCAAATTCCTCTGGGTTAAGTAACTTTTTTCTCACTATTGTTTTTTCCTTACTATTGGTTTCTTTCAATTTCAGCAAATGTACTCATTATAAGATATTTTGGTCCTGGGACTTTTTTCAGCACCTAGAGGGTTTGGGGATGTTAAGTGGAGGCAATAAATGTGTAAAATGATCATTAAATTTAACCCCTCTGAATTTTCTCGACCTAAATATTGTAATACTTTTTTTTGTTGAAAACAAATTAAGGTATCTTAAAATGCTGTGCGATGATGGAAAGCGAAGCAGTTAATGTCTCCATATCTATGAATGAAATGCCACCAGCTTCTAAGTAAATGGAGTTAATTCATCCTTGCAGTGAATGCTGACATTTCCCTGTGTGCCACTCATTCTCATATAAATCTTTCTAGGATTGTTACCTACTAGGTGAACGTTCTACTTGTGCAATTTGCTTAAGTACTGAACTATTTTACTTTTTTATGTTTAAGTTAATATGTTAGTGTTATGTGCTTAATGCTTAGTTCAGGGATTTTATTTTTTTCCACTGCTGCATAACTACACTTATATTTGTCTTATTATTCAGAGTCCACCCAAAGATAACATGAGGACATCCTTTTTCCACTTTTTCCATCTTTGCGTAATAATTTGGTACTGTTTTTTTTCCTTCCAACTGAAAAGAGAATACATGGACATGGAGTGCTGTGACATTTTGTTTTGATTGTTTTGGAATATGGTTTATGGCTATTGTCATGTTGTCTTCATGAACTGTCAGCATCTAATCAAGGGCTAAAGTTGTTTAGTAATAGAATACTACTTCATTACTGTAGTCTTGCAGTTTGCATTGTATCACTCAGTTTCACAATCTGATGTAGAGGAAGTATTACTCCTTAATACTTAATTTTATTTTTAACTTTTCTAGGCATTTGCAGTTGCTGGCTTGGGATCTGGGATTACAGAGGCAGTTGTGGTTAACCCTTTTGAAGTAGTAAAGGTTACCTTACAGACCAATCAGAGCGTCGTCACAGAGGTAGGAAAATTGCTTCATTCTCCTTTTTCCACTTTATTGGGCATAATGCACTTTGGGGTTAATATTTAGAGCAGAATATCTATAATATATTGGTTGATGCAAATGATTTTCCCACAAGCTTAGCAGAAATGGAAGAGACCCAACAGACAATGCCTTCAGATGCACAGAGATGCATGCAGTATTGTCAGAGGCATCAGCATGTCCCCTGTAAATTATTCTGTGTCTGAAATGCACCTTCTTCCCTCCAGAGCAGCCAGCAACCCAGCACTGTGAGGAACTGTAATCCAGGGGTACAAAGCTGACCCCCTTGTACACAGCACATGTACCCCAGCAGGCTCCAGACTTCAAGTGAGCACCAAATGTTAGCATAAAACACCACAGCCCTGTGCCCTAGACAGAGTCCAGCTGCTGTACTTCATGCTATGTTTCTTGGATGAAATTACTTACGAGACTTTACATTTATTAGCACAAACTGGAAAATTGTTATATAACAAGCACATTGATAATTTAAATTCTTGCTTCACTTCAGAGTTTTATTATTCAAATATTGTTTCGTCCAAAGAAGTCATTGCGCAAAACATTGTCCACGATTCTGGGTACCTGCCAGGTACCCAGGGGAAAAAGATTTAACTGAAGAACAGTGATTCATGAAAATCAAGTGTTCTCAGGAACGCACTAGCTTCTATTAATTTTCATGCAGAAGATGTTCCAGGATAAAGTGAAAGAAGGCAATAATACAGTTCCTTTTTTCTTTTCTCATTGAATAAATAAATTAATTGTCAAACCATCTTTTTCAAAATCTTTTGAGAAATCGGCTGTGCCATGGTAGAAGTGCCAAATCACACAATGAAAAGGTTGGCTGAATCCCTGGTGGGACATGATTTTTGCATGTTCTACAATTAAGTTTTGACTGAGTTAATACTTGCATGCCTTGTAGCACTCATCTGCACAAATTGAACCCTTTTGGGGGATGAACAGTAAAGAGATTTATGACCTGGCCATTTACATAATCTGTTTGGGCCAAGCTCCTTGGGTAGACTCTGGAAAAATACTGTTACTGATTTCCAAACATCATAGAGTAGCTAGAACCTTCTCCATAACTCATCCAGAAAAGCATTTTCTTCCAGAATAAATTTTAAAATATTTGGTAAATTTCTGTTCAATCCTTAATACATACGAAAGACATGTTTATTTGCTGCAAGTCTCCAGTCTAGACATTTTTTAATCTTGGGCAGCAAAGCCACTGAAACTGATAAATAATGCTGTACAGGAGTGAAATGTTTAGGATCCTGGAAGGAGAGAGACTGAAAGTGGGAAAAAGCAATGTGTGAGAGGATCTATCTCTCAAGAAGATGATGTGGTAAAAATTATTAACTACTACTGCTCCAGCAGTAGTAAACTAAGCAGATATTCTGGATCTTTCTGCTTCACAGTTGTGAAGATGTAATTATCCTAGCTTAAAAAAACCTCTGCTTTTAAGTACAAACAGACCAGTGTTATATTTTGAACAAACTATTCTTTGTAAAGTTGCAAAAGACCAATGTATCCTTTCACTTTATAAGTTTTAATTTTCTTCTCTACTGCAAAATTTATAACAAAGTCTGGGATGGTTTAGTTTGTAATTTTTATGCAATTACTTCCTTTAGTTACAGCCTCCCTTCTTTGGTGACCTTCAGAATACTACAATAATCAAACTGTAGCTGTCCAAAAGCATTCTGAGTTGGTTTTGTTCAAATGAATATTTTTTAATTTAATTTAAATGCAAAATTTCACAAAATCCAAATAATAGTATATTATCATACAAATAAAATTGTGACAGAGTGGTATTTGGACACTACTAGAAACCTAGTTTACATCGAAAACATTAACTATTTGTTCTAGGGAAAAAATTCTAAGGAAAATTAAGTTCTTAAATGACAGAGATTGTTTTATCACAGATATATTACTTTTTAATATATCTTTAAAAAGTGTTAGAACTTCAAAATTTGCTGTGAATCAGAAAAAAACTCCAGCGACTTTGTATCTTGACATCAAGTTCTCATTAAGAATATGTTAAAGAACATTCCACACTAAAGCATGTAAACTCAAGCCCATTGGAAGAAGCATGTCCAGAGGTTATATTATACAGCATAGGCATTACCGTGCACTGTTTTTCTAAAAGGTTTAGGTAAAGTGTGTACCTATCCCATTGTGGAGCTTTCATACTACATGATGAAACCTAATG
This sequence comes from Melanocharis versteri, assembly GCA_013397845.1. Lineage (NCBI taxonomy): Eukaryota > Metazoa > Chordata > Aves > Passeriformes > Melanocharitidae > Melanocharis > Melanocharis versteri. Next base: position 139,656 of record VZTG01009268.1, on the reverse strand, counting down.
CAGTTCACATATTTCTTTGACTATTGTATGGAAATAATAAATATATCTTGTTTAAAAGGAACAAGGAAGAGCATGAACACATACACTCACACCCAGACTCCTGCACACCCCCAAAGCAAATATTCACACCCTGCGGTGACAGCTGAATTGTTCTGTGGTAGCAGATCATCTTTCGAGGGTTGATGGATTTAAAGAGGAAGGCCACTATAAATCACGTATCAGCCCTTTTGTAATGTGGATTGCTATGGGTAAAAATAATGGTGGCTTTTTGTTGAAGTAAACTGCAAGAAGGCCCAACACCGTGTTATTTGGCTTTCCTTTTTTTTGTCTCCTTTCCCTGTAGCCCTGGCTATAGAAGCTGGTGTGATGATTAAAATCTTCTCACCTGACGTAAGAGTTATGATTAATTAAACAAATACAATTTTCTGCTTTATGATGAGAAGAATCTGACTCCAGATTGCACTGAGTAGGTCTATATTAAGTAAAAGTCAACAGCTGTGTGAAGTGCATTAACTCCAGATGTTTGTACAAGAAATTCCTCCATCTAAGGTCCTTCCATCATCAGTGATGGACCACAGACCTTCTATGGCTCGATCAGTTGACATAATGACACTTTGGTAAAGGGGAAGTGCTGCCGAAGAGAGTCCTCTTTGTTACTAAAGGACTGAAGAGGGAAGTCAGGTGTAGACATTGCAGGTGTCTATATTTGGACTTATGAATCCCATCTCGGGTGTTCAGCAAGTGACAGGCTGCCCCTCTGAGTCATGAGCAAATCCATATTCAAGAAAAGGGATACCAAGGGAGACCTTACTATTGGAGGTTGCTGGACTATTTCTTAAAGATCTAATCTCCATTTTTGGAGTATGAAAAAGGATGTTATTGCTAGCATCCATGTTCAATATCTCCATTTTAGAATAGATTCTGACTTGAATTATTGGGAGTAGTTGGAAAAGTAAACTATAACAGAATGTATGCAGAGCATTAACAGGATAATGTTAGTTATGAAATATCAAAAACCAGAATGAAACTCTGTATTAAAGATTAAACTTGTCAGTCACCTAAATAAGCAGTCATATGCTGTGTCAGATATAGTAGCATCATTTGGCTGATGCTGTTGATCTCCCACAGTGATATTTTGAAATGGAAAGCTATTAAACAAATAAATGTATTGAAATTAGTGGTATTCACAGTGGTGTAGTCAAAATTCTTCTATATTTTCATGTTTGAACCTCCTAATGGAAGTCATGTTTTGCCTTTCTAATTATGTATTTGGTTATCCAAAGCTGTCTTTATGCTTTGGAGAAAGCCAAACTCCGTTCAACAACTTTTTGAAAGCAATGTTACTGTAATGCTGCTAAAAATATCTAAAATATTCAGAAGTAGAATAGCTAATTCTCAATATCACGGTATATTAGGAAAAAAGATCAAAGGTGCATGTAGTCAGGCAGATCCTGTCTGATATGAGACAGTTTCTTCCTTTTTGTCTTTTATTAAATGGAAGTCTATTACAGTATTACTCTTTTGCAGTGCTCAAATCCTGCTTTCATCTTACTCCGAAATAAGAAAAATGAGGAATCTTTTTTTAATTAAAGTTGTGATTTTTATATGGTCACGGGAAAGGGAAAATAACGAATATGGTGATACTTAATATAAAATTACAAGAATTGGCAACACTGTGTTTGTCAACAGGATTGAAATGATGCTGTGTTTATTGTTTCCTTTTTGTAAAGATGATCTTTTCCTTCCTTTGCTTAACTTGTGTAGCAACCGTCTAGCTTTGTTCAAGCTCAGCAGATCATTAAAACCGGTGGTCTGGGCTTCCAAGGACTCAACAAAGGCCTTACTGCAACACTGGGCCGTCACGGAGTTTTTAACATGGTTTACTTTGGATTCTACTTCAATGTGAAAAACATTCTTCCAGTCAATAAAGTAAGTTCTTCATAGATAATCAAATGAGAAATTTGACATTTTAATTCACACTCTATTTTTCTGTGCAAAGCTGTAGTATTTAGTGATAAACAGTGACTAACCTAGCTCTGTTTTGCAGAAATCAGTAGCATTTTAATGGAAGCAAATTAAGGACTTGAACTTCTCACTTTTTAAGCAAAGCTGAGTATAGTCATATTTGAATTATTATTTTTGTGAATTTCCCTTTATAGCATGGTAACAGTGTGAAAAGGCAGCAACTGAAATACAGACATGTTGTGCTTTTGTTGGGTATGTATGCACTTTTTTGGGGGCAAAATGGCTTAGAAAAGAAGAATCAGTTTCTAGAACTCCTGTCAGTATTCACAAAGGGGCAAAGCTTGCAGAAGTGGCCAAGCTGCAGTATGTAGGTTATTCTGGCCAGGCCCTGGGCCTGTTTACTCAAAAGAGAGTTCAGCCTAGTGTTGAAGGATGACAGGGAAGTTTTGTCCTTATGGGAGAGACACAGTCCAAAAGATGGTGTAAAGGGTCATGCACAGGGACTTTATATCATTTATAATTGAAAAAAATCGTGTCATTATGGCTGTAATTTCACTTAAAAACATTGTGATAGTTCTGTATTACTTTAAATAAAAAAGGAAGCATTTCCCTTTACAACAAAAGGAAATTTTACTAATGAAAACGTAATATCAGCAACTTTCTAAATGACTGTGTGAGAAACAACTAATGGTTTATTAATGATTCCAGTATGCTACTTACTGAAGTGTGTTTTCACTAATGTGCTTTTTAAATGATGACAGTTAAACAGTCACAGGTGTAATATGTAGTGATATACATGTAAGAAGGTGAAATTCACATCAAAAGGGATCGGTTTCTATTCCCAGATGAAGTAACACCTCTTTTTTTTCTGCACTTCTGAGTAGCCTGGTATTTTTGTTGGCAGAGTTGTGTAAATGGAGAAAAGCTCCACTTCTTATTTGCAGATCATTACAGTAAATTGAATTGTTCAAGAGCAGCTGACCCACAAGTTTCTACAAGTTTCTTACAGTGTATCTAAGCATATTTTACAGTGTACTTTAGTCACACATTCTAAAAAATCAGGGCACAAGCAGAGCTTGATACTAAGATAGGAGTAAAAACTTTTGTGTTGATCAGAAGATGAAAAAATTATAATCACCATGCAGAAAATTCAGAAAAATATGCACGTAAGGACAGAGGTTAGTGTGCAGCTTCTATGGGAATCATGGGAAATGTTCTTGCATAGCAATTGAATAGTAATAGTATTTGGCATAATCATGCTTTCCTAGCCTTTCAGATTTTAAAAAATAGGAAACAATTATTACATTATTAGAAAGAATCAGAGCTTTATGATCTAAAGGAAACTAGTACTTTATACAGATTTTGTATGATGCAGAAAAATTTTAACATCTACAACATAGGTTTAAATATATGTAGAAAACAAAAGAGAAATTACTTCAATGTCAGGCAGTGGCCCAGCTGTCCTCAAATAGTAGCAAAATCAAAAGGCAATTTAATCAATGTGGGATTAACTGCAAATGAGTGGAGAGGTTTGCCTTGTGCTTGACCAGTGCACGGTGCCTTACACGGTGGCCAGCACAGTGGCTATGTCTGTGCTAGTAAATTGAGTAGCAGCGCAGAAACCCAGCCGTCCGTACTGTTTAACATTCCCTGGCACAGCTTCGGCCCTGGACAGCCAACACAGCTCCTGAGTGTGGCTTAGGAGCTGGTGAAGACAAGAAACCCTTCCTGATGGGCTGGTTTCGTGCAGCCAGTCTGCTTTGAATGATGGTAGCATTCTATAGTGCTAATAAAGTTAGGAGGGCTCTCTAGGCCAGCCAGCATCAGTGCCATAGACAGTCTGTGCAGACAGATATAGCCAATAATTCTGATCAAACTGCCATTAAAATCAATGCAAACTTACCCTGAATTTAAGAAGACATAGATCAGGCCTCATCTGGCTTGTGCTAGCCAACATTATGTCTCAGGTACTTACACACATTGAATTTCACTTCACTGACTGCTAAATGGAAGTATTTAACAATAATTTGTGACCTGTAACTTAAACCTCTTCTGTCAGTGGGTGGGTACTAGAGGCTGAGAGTTATCAAACCTGTACAAGGAATTTGGTAGAAGCTGTTTTGCAGTTAGTCTGAAAAATATTAAATAGTTGTTAATTTGTCTAGATTTCTCACATATTTCATTTCATTATAAAATCTAGTTTGTTAATTTTGTATGTATTGCCAGAAAAGAAAGTCTTAAAGCCAGTCTTGCAGTATTATATATTTTTATATATAACATATAAAAATTGTGAAACAAAAATACTACACTCATGAAATGATTTTGACTATTGACTATGTATTTGCTGTTCACTATCTGTAACATAAGTGGAAAATGTATGAAAATCTCTGAATGAGCCTTTTAGCTGTCAGCTAAACTGTGCATTAAATTTGCATCCCAATTAGGGATGTTTGTAGCCCATCTTGCCAAAAACAATAAATCTTGTAGGTTGAGTGGTCAGATGATATCAATGACATGTGTGGGTTGCAAATGTCCAAAATGAATAATTTTTCATACGTTCAGTCTATTCTGCTAAACAGACCATTTACAGCCAACCTTGTGCTCTGTTTACTGAAAATGGAGTAAGACAGATTTCTTTCAATGGCCACTAAAATATCAATGATAGAGAATTAGCAGCTATGCATCTGCCCTAGCAATGAAATTATTTTGCAAATGGCATCTGCTTTTATAGCGCATTTCATAGGTGTCCAGCAGCTTTCGCTTTGCAGTTTTTTATCATGATTAGGTTTGCTTTTAAACATTAGTTTCATTAAACCCTTTGCTCACTACCACCTCCAAGTAGCTGCCACATTTCTTAGCAGTGTGAAATTTCCTCACACCTGTTAAAAGCCCCCTTTGAAATGTGGCCAACTGCAAGACACATTTCAAGTTGGGTGCTGCCAGCCCCAGCCACCGCGAATGTGCCTCCTGTTACAAGGGCTGCTGCATCAGGCCAGGGGTGCTGAGCAATGCATTGTCTTGCAAGAGAAAGGGGCTCTGAACTTCTACAGGCAAAGAAGAGATGGGAAACCCGAATGGGCTGTTCAGCTTGGTGAGTAAGATAGCAGACAATAATTTTATTTTAGTAGCTTTCAGATCCATGCGAACGTAGAAGTTCTATGCAGCAATAGAGAGTGAAAAGTGGGTGTGGTGCAATGGACTTGAAGAAATAGTAAACTAAGGCGATTTAGGAGAAGACTGGATCAGAATGGGTAGTGGAATAACCTCAGAGCTACCATCCAAACTCAGGTTTCAGGATGACCTGGGGATTAAAAAAATTTTAAATGGATGTTCTGTATTCAGCACAACGTTACAAGTCACACACTGTTTGGGACTCTCCACTGTGAAGTGTCCTGTGGCTATTGAAATGACAGCCTGTGTTGTTTAAAGACTTCAGCCCAGGTCATCACTATCAAAACGTTGCATCCAAGGGGGACTCTGTTGCTACTTCACCTGTTCCTGTACCATGGTATTTCTGTAGGCAAGACAGATATGAAGTTTAAGGAGAGGAATCTTCGGTTAAAATGAAAATGTGAAGAAACACAAGTTTTGTCTGTTTTCCTACAAAAATTAGGAAAATGCTGAAACTAATAACCAGGTTCAGCCATAGCTAGCAGAGAGGCAGGCTTAAAAGAGGTAAGTTCTTGTAAGACATACAAATAATCATTTAAAAGGAGGAGAGATCCTAGAAGTGCATTTTATGAGTGCCCCAACTGAAGGAAATTTTCCATGGGAACTTATGCCTTATTAGACACTGAATTCCATGGAGAAAAACCTATGTAAGGCCTTAGTCTGGACTTGTACCTTTCCAGACATCAATATCAATCAGTCACAAAGGATGATAAGACATCACACTTCTCTAGGTCTGGTATTCATGGGGCTACTCACTTTTTTTTCTGTTTCATAAATCATTGTATAACTGAGGCTGAAGATGGATAGTGCTGACAAAGGTACCTTCTTTGCATCTACCTTTTCTCCTCTGTCTGGGAGGCTCCCCTTCCTCACGCATGTGTGTTTCTTTCTTACACTGTCTGTTGCCAAAGGAAGCTCCTTTTGGTGATTAAAACCAATTATCAGGCTGGCTGAAGCAGTTCCTTCCAGCCTGTTTTGCTGCCGAGCACTTAGTTATAGTCAGTGTAGCCTAGGTCGGGTCTCATGGCATCTCTTAGTTTCCCACAGGAGCTCCTATGCTGTTACACTTTACCTTAGCCAAAAGGGACAGGAAACAACGCTACTCCTTATTCCTGGCCCATCTCCCTCCTGAGTCCCATAACTCCAGGCTACACCAGGCAGAACCAGAGTTGGCCAAACCAAAAGCTTATGTTTTAAAATTTCCCTCAACAGAGATGGAGATAGTTGGGAAGCTTTTGGCTGCGATCAAAGATTTAAACAGAGGTTTTGACAAAGTGCCCAGCAAATAAACAAGTGAATGAAGTGGTCTGTTGCTGGAAATTATGGAATATAAAAGAAGGAAACAAGAAGCATTTGATTAGGGAGGAACTTATTGGGTCTCCACTTATTAAAAAAAATTACTATAAAAGTAATGTATAAAAAGCAAAGAAATAACATCTCAATTTTTTTCTCCCAAAAAAGCAGGGAAATCCAACAGGATATGCATAGATATGGCATATATTAGTGATGCCTTCTTTTCTCTTTTTTTTTTTAATGGCTGCTGGTGCTCCCAGTGTGGGGATTAAGGTACACAAGGTAATGTGATTGTGAAGAGTTTGGTAAAAAGGTGAGATGATCACAAATTGTTATCCAACCACAGCAAAGTTATTCCATTGTGAATAAGCA
>VZTG01009268.1:112855-130355 GCA_013397845.1 Melanocharis versteri | reverse complement strand
AGTTCATATGGGTCCATAAAACCATGTTGTTGTATTTCAGATTTGACGAGGACCATTAAGCCACCCTGAACTCACATATCAAAAAAAAAAACAATGTAGCATTTTGAAAATTTATTTTAGAATTACAAGGAGATGTCTTTCTACTACATATGAACTTTTACAAGAGACTAACAAGATGATTATTGTGTTGTCAAAATTTAGGTTTCACAAGTAAATGCTTCATGTATCTCATGTGTAACTTTTTCAACTGTTCATTTTGTAAAAGGAAAATACGAACAGAAAACATACTATTTCTGAATTTAATCTAATTGTAATTATGCAGGCCTCTGTACCTTTAAAATTATTGCTGAAATAATTAAACTGAGGACAGATCCTTGTGGTAATAACGTTTTCCAACTTCTAAAAATATTTCTCAAGTGGTGACTGAGTTGTAGCTTTGATATTCAATTATATCAGTCATTTTGTCCCTGTATGCAGCTGTTGTTAACAGACTTGTCTTGAAAGTAAACCCATCTCACTGATTAAAGTCATATTTCTGATTGGCTAAGCTCACAACATTGCTTTTGTGACTGAACATTGATTAACTTTTTCTCTTCATCTGATCTGCCTCTGTAAAATGTTAAAATCCAGATACAGCCTGCTATTGAACATGTGTAATTTCAAATAATTGCCTCTAAGTGCTCTGCCAGCATTTTAACAAACATATGCTACAATTCCGTTCTTCTTTTAGAGCAAGAATATTGTTTGAAATGTTTTGTTTGTTATTCTTCTGCTACAGATTTCTGGCTCTGTACAAAGGCTTGCTTCCCAAGATCATGAGGCTGGGTCCAGGTAATTTTTGTTCTGTCATTTCTGTTTTACTTTTTTCTTGCTTTCTCTTCCCACTTTTCAGTTTATTGGGAAAATGTAGTAAATATCAGTCAAATAAATTAATCAAAATATCTTTCACTTTGAATGGTTTCTTTTTAAAATGGCATCGTCTAGTAGTGTCACAGATGGATTTGGCTAAATATGTGTCTAAAAAAAAATCATTTACACATATGCATCACAGAATTGCAGATCCAAGTAAGTTCTGGTTTGTACAATTGCTTTATTTGTGAACAAACCAAAGTACATGCAAATGACAGAACTGTAAAACTTCTGGAAGTATCTTAAAGCTTCCTATTCCTTCTAATGTGATCTTTCAAGTTCATTAGGACTACTCCATACCTATGTGAAGTCAGCCTAAAATGCAGGTTGGAGCCTCTCCATAAAATGCACTCAACTAGTCAAAGCACAGCCCAAGCATATCAAATTCCAGTTACTTTCTTCTCCTGTGCTCTATGGGGGCAGACACTAAAAAGCTGATAGCAGAGCTGGGAAGAGACTTGCATGGCCCTGGAAAACTTAGAGGACAAGGATATCTTAAAACTGGGGTTGTTGTTTGACCCCTTCTTACTAATTGTTCCCCCAAATGTGGGAGCACAGTGGTTGAGAGCTGGATCTTCTTTGGCTTTTAGAGTTTTTTCCCCTGACTGGTTTTGATTAATCATGAAAGCAAAGCACTGGGCCCTCAGACTTTGTCAGCCCACAGAGGCAGTCTGCATCAGAAAGAGCAGAAGCCCCAGTTTGAACAGTATCCCATTCCCATGAAATTGTATTTCCAGTTGTTCAAGCTGGTTGTTTAATACGCAAGAACACACATAGGTAAAAGCAAGTAGGTACAGAGCCTGTTCTGCAGTATAAAGGAGGCATTAGGTTTGTCTGTAAATGTTTGCATATCCAATCCATCTGGCTAAGTGCTAGACCAAGCCTAGTTATTGTGCAGGGTGAGGAAGAAGGTGAGGAGAGGAAACAAGGAGCTCTAGAGCTAAAAGCCTTGTCCCTCACACTCTTAAGATACTAGATTACATACAGGACAAAGAGAAGGCAGTGTTTAGCTTTCCCAGTACCTCTTAGCACAGCAGATTTTGGAATGAAATTCTCCATCTTACAAATGACTGTGCATTCTGGCCCAGATCCAGCAAGCCAGTTAAATGTGAACTTCATTCTAAATACTTTTGTAGTTCCATTGACTAAGTAATATATAGGTTTGACTTTCTGATGAAACAATAATACAATCTTTGTTGTGACTGTGAAGGTAATTCCTTCTTCCAACATGTTTACAGGAAAAGAGATACACAAACAGGTCACACAGTATGAGATTTGGAATCAGCCTTGATTTGAGTTCAAATCACATCTTAGACATTGTGTCTATGATTTGTTTGTTGGTCAGAGCCTTTTGCAAACATCTGCTCTGTCTGGCTGACAGAGCACATGAACCCACAGAGTGAGTTCCTTTTCATAGAGGATTTCAGGTTTGGTGGTGGTTCCTTAGGATAAATGATACGGACAAACACACGTGGTGGGTCTGTGTGCCTGGTTGTCTGAGCCTATCCCTGGAAAGGTGAGCCCAGTTCAGCAGAAGACTTGTTTGTTAGAGGTGCCACTCCAAGCCACCATCTGAACCAACAGGCAAAGGCAAAGGAAAGAAAATATTTATACCCCAGCGCTGACACCCATAAAGAATATATTTTTACTCATGGAGCTTCGTTCTCTTTACCCGTGTTCTCCAACTAGAAGTTTCTCTATGTGTTTAGTTACATATATATACCTTCTGAAATGTTCCTTTTCCTATCTCATACAGTAATTACAGCCCAGTTACAGTCTGGCTTCACTAACAGTAAAGATATTTTATGGCTTTCAAGCTGGGATTTTATACTGTTACCAATTCTAACAAATAACGCCATTTCATTAGATCAAAACTTTGCCTGTGGATTTGTAGCCAGGAAAGATTATACTGATTCCAATACTGTGATTTTCTGCTTTAGACATGGTGAAAAAACAGATTAAAACCTCTTTTGAACCTTACCTGGAAGCATTTTCATCATCCTGGAGAGGAATTTTTGTCATTCCACCAGTCAAGTTTCTCTTTCATAGACAAATCTAACTAAACAGGCACACAAATATACACATATTCAGATTAAAAGTTTCACTTGTAGAAGAACAAAGAAAAATATTAATCTTGAAAAAGTATTAGGAAAAATCACACTGAGGGTGAATTCAATTTAATGTACAAGCTATTTACATCAACTTTGTGACCTAATATTAAGTAAAATTGGTATGGATTATGAATTGATTATGAATTTTAGTGAACTCGGGAAATAGTAGAATTATCCATTTTGCAAATAAGGCTTTTCCACATCCACATTTATACACTAGAAATGCTCTATAAAATCTTGAACATTCTGGATTTTCTATATAGTAAAATAATATCTTTTCTTCCAGGTGGTGCAGTGATGCTTTTGGTTTACGAATACGTTTATGCATGGCTTCAGGACACAGTTAATCACAAGTAGCACTTCTGAAAAAATGTATTCTTTAAAATTATATGCATTCTAAAATACACTATAATAAAGTAAAAGTGATTCTTATCCTTTACAGCGTTGAATACCCTCAGATTGTACTGATGTTAATACAGTTCAAGACAAATATGGTCTTTAGGTCCTGATCCAAGAAAACATTTAAGCACATGCTTTTCTGTAAGTGCATATTTAAATAGCACTTGACATTTGTAATTGTTTTGCTGGACCAAGAGAAAATATAAAGCAGATATAAGAACCAGTTAGTTTTTAAAGGACAATCTGAAATTTCTTGACATGGAATCATCCTATGTAATAATATACTTTTTAAAAAGTTTCAGCTGAAACATCAAGGCATTTTAAAGGAAAAAACACGAGTAATCCTGGGGTAGCAGATTTTAAGCTATTGTAAATTGACTGCTCCATTGGCTTCACGTTAAGAAAATGACCCACACTCTGCAACTCTTGAGTCAGTCTTGCATCCAGTTTCAATTCAGCCCAGTATGATTTCAGCATTCATAGATGAGCTTTTCAAGTTCTTCGGAGTTTGGATAGAAAAGGGCAGCACAAGTAGCCACAACCTTAAAACATGCATACTGCTAAATATCCTACTTGTTCTTAGCCATATATATGATATAAATCTCATTCAGATCATGGAAGGTACTGAAAATAGTTATTCTGCATCAAGTTACATAAAAATGCAAAACGACATGAGATTCATAGAAGAAATGAGTAAATAAATTACCAGAAAAAAGTAATTTTAAGTATATGAGATTTTACTGCAAATTTTTTATCCACCTTCATATACTATTCCCAAAAGAGCTGTCCTGTGATAAAAATGTTCAGTGCACCCTGACTGCCCCTTTAGCCTTTCATTTTCACAATGAAATGAAACAAGGTTGTAGACTGATAGTACATCTGCAGTTGTAATTAGCTTGCCATACACCTCAAAGAAATGCACCTTTCTGTAGATAAAAAAATGTTGCTCTGAAGCTAAAATTTTTGCCTTTCCCAGTCACTGTAAATATAAATATTTCAGGGATGTACTCATGTTCTTACTAGCCATTCAAACTCCGTGAAATACAGTAAATTCTGCTATGCTGACCAAAGACATAGTTTCTGTTCAGGCGGTTGTGCGATTCTACATTTTCTTTCAAAAAACTATTTAAATAATCTAAAATCACACATTGTTCTGTTGTAAAAATGTCTCCATTGTCTAACTTGGTTTGTTGTCAAACGAGCATATATCTTGCAATTGCTGGAAGTTTCAGTATCTCCCCTTACTACACTCACACTGTTAACAATAATGTTCTTCCTCTGAAGGAGGTACAAACCTTTTCCTTAGCAATCCTAAAGAAGTACCTTTCTGCATCATTACTTGAAAATGGCAGTTCACATGTGAAGTCTCATCTCATGAGTGTTTTTAATGCATTGGAAAAGCAACAAAACGCTAAAAATAGAAATGTATTTTCAGCGCTTTCAAGGATGCCTGTATTAACATGCTCAGTAAGCCTCTCTTTTATCTGAATTTCGCAACATTGGCTTTTCATACCAATGCCATTTCATAACTAAAATCAATAAAATTAGCTCTGTTAAAGTTTATGGTTTTAAGGCAAATGTTCCTCGTTGTTGCATTTTATTATCAGTACTTGGCCAAAGAGAAGACACTACCAAGATAATTTCAAAAACTAAAGCAAAATGCTTTATAATTTGTCTTTTATTAATTTAGAGCATTCAAAATATAAAAATAAAATGCTTTAAACAGACTGTATATACATATATAGCCTTCGGTTTTACATCCTTTCCAACATGATTTTTTTTCAGTTAATAGCTCAGCCTGATCTTGGATAAAAGGAGAAACATTCGAAAACAGAAAACAGCATGGTATGGGAAAACAAACCTATAAACGTGCCAGCTCAATGCCCCATCACTCCTCGTGTAATATGGGCTGAAACTCAGTTTTACACCAAAGATCTTCTGAACTGGGACCATGCAAACACAGTTCGGCTGAAGGGAGTATTATTAGGCTTCACTGATTTCTTTGGAAACATTTAACATTCTGGGAATGAAGTGTAGACTTTTCAGGTTAAAAACTTAAATTGTACACCCACACATACTGCATATTTCCCAAATGCATCCATTCACCTCAGTGGGTTCACTCCAGATTTATACCCTTGTACTTGACACCAGCAGTTAACCCTTTCTTATTATTTTTTAGGGAACTATCCCCTTTTTCTTTTTAATTTAATGTAAAATGGTTTAGAGTTGTGCGGTTAGTAAGTGGACATGTTGCAGTTTTCAGTTTACCCATGAGTATAAGCAGTGAAATAGTCCTTGGGCAAAGGAGTATTCTACATTGTAGGTCTACATTTACAAAAAAAAATTGTGAAACTTCACACCAAAAGAATCCATCACAGGCAGTTCACCAAGAGCCAAGGTCAGGTACTTTTGCTCACTCTGAGCAACATTTTGTGCACGCAGCCCCGCTGACTTCCCATTCAGGGGTAAGGTATCATGTACAGCAGGCAGATGCATGGAGAGCTGTACCTAAACAAACACAAAACAAAAATGGTTTATGATGGTGCATCCCATGGGAGGAATCATTAACATAATGGCCTATCCTTGCTTTATAAATTATCCTGATTTAGCTGAAGATAATGCAAATGACTGATACAAGCTAAGGATCTGCCCCTCTGTCTCCCAAAACACACTAATTCCTCATTGGAATGTCAGGAAAGACAACTTTTATTCCAGAAATGACCTCATGTTACTCAAGAAAATTTGGAAAACTTTTAACACGGGCACACTTTGTTACAGGCTTGCAAAGTCTTGAAGCTCAAAAAAGCTGTGCTTTGAAAGGTTTCTCTTCCTTTTTTTTCAGTTTTATTTTCCCTTTGGTGCCCCTTGTTTGACTGCTATGGAAAACAATAGGTAGACTCACTCAATAATTCTATAATCCAGTAGAACAACTAAGTTGAAAGCTGAAATCCTCTTGCCAACTTAATCACTTATCTACTTATGATCTATTTCTTATCCTTTTTTCTCCATTTTATCTTTTGTGAAGAGCTTGTCTAGTATTAAAGTGATTTCTTTTTCATGGTGTTAAGGCTCATCTTATTTCAGCTATGACAGCACAGAGGCAGAATAACATCCGTCATGCCACTAACAGTGTGCAGAGTGGAAATGCACTCCGGTTCACTTTACCTTTAGTGGTTTCAAATAAACATTCTTGAAAAAGTGTTCTACTGAATAACAAGGGTTTCAGCAATCTCATTAAAGCTAAACAGCTGTTGAATACCTTTGAGGCTGAAGAACATGAATCACATCCAAGACCAGATCTTTGTTTCCTTGGGGCCAAAATACAATATCTGTGTTCTTTATAGAAATGCAGTTCTGTTAACTATTTTTTAGTGCAAGAAGCAAAGGTGGCAGCAGCCAGTGGAGTCCATCTGTATTTCAGTAATACTGATTACTTAGATTGTTATGAATATTTACCCACAGCTGTCTTGGTGATGAAAGCTGGAAATCCACAAAAAGAGAACTATATTTTAAGAGGGGACTGTATTTTACTTTCCCACTGAATTAGTGTTTAATATGGGATGTAGATAGAACAATATATGAAGAATGGTATTTTCTCCTTTGCTTTAACTATGTCTACAGCAATTTAAGTTATTGCAAAACATTTTTAAAAACACACAATATATTAATAGTCTATGATGGATATGAAATGTCAAACCAGGTTTGGTTTTTTTTCCACATTCATATTCTGAACATACCTAAAGCATGGGAAAAGCATAATAATAGTCAGAACTTTATTATTGCCCAAGGAAAACAGGTAAATTTTCAAAGATCAGAGTGTTAGCTCTCTTGGGATTAAAGTTTAAAGCGAAATAACTGGCACGGAGTACTTGCCACTGCATACAGAAATGTAGAAATTTGCTAATATTAAATAATATCTCTGTAGCACCACCACCGGTATACCTATAAGGGGAAAAAAATGCTTCAGAACAACAATGTAAACTTTACCAAGAGCCATAATTTACATTCATTAAAGCAGAAATTAAAGACAAGGTCCTCTTTAGAAAATTACAACATAATCTGGACACGAGTGAGCTGAGAATGATGGTACAATTCTGTTTCTCAGTGGGGTTTTTGACCGATAGGGCTTTTTAAGCATCTCTGCACAGGTTGCAACTAACAGCATTTTCCTCTACAGTTTTCTGTTTTGTTCAGATATTTTCCATCCATTTCTGTTTGTATACTTCGTATGAGTGTGGTGTTTCATGAATCTGGGAGGCTGGGTACAACTGTGGAGAGTTACTTAGCTGGATTTCTGCCTCTGACTCTTCTGCCAAAGAGATAACTATTTCATAAGATGTTGAAGCCTCCACCGTAGGCACAAAAACATGACGAAAAACCCCTACCTAAACCTCATCACCTGAGGCTATCACCCCACCATGCAAAGACATAGAAAATAACTAGAAACCATCTTTTTAACTTAAAAAAAAAAAGGTAAGAAGTGTACTGGAAGGTGAAAACAAATGCTGTCGAAAGCCTCTATTTACAAATGGATAAAATCACAATGATTTTACTACTGCCTGATGATGGCAACATGCCAGAAGAATCTGAAAGTCACCTATTGCCTTCGTTCTATATTTGATTACCAAAACCCAATAAAACAACAAAAAAGGACCTCTTAATAACAGTGGATTGTATAATCTCATCAATTAAAGGGTTGTTCTCTAGGCAATTGGCAAACGCTTCCCATTCAGCCACCTTTGCTGATTCAAGGCATAGCAGAATTTTCTGTGGTGATTTTTCTTTATTGGTTTTTGCACAAATCTTAATAACAATTGCACATTTAGAAAGTTTGTGATGATTAAGAATAAATATGTGTGGTTTGACCAGGAGAGAGTGGAACAAGGCTCCACGAGCCCTTTGAGGGACACAAAGTCTTCAAGAGCGCAACACCACACTTCTCTCAGTTTCTGATGTTGTCTTCAGCTCTTTCAATCCCAAAAGCCTTACGGGAGACAAGTCACGAGGAGAAATGCCAAGTATCACCAGCACGGAGAGAGCAGTCCGTGAGCGGGGCTCAGGAGCCAGCGAGCTCATGGTGCTCCTGGAGCAGCTCCTGCATCAGAGGGCAGAGGCTGTGACAGAGTGGCTGCCCTCCCTGGCTGTCTGCATGCCCTTGAATGCCAGCGAGGCGGGGATGTCGCAGCTGTGGGGGGACAGCGGGGTGCCCCCGGCGTGCTGCCAGCCGTGGCTCGCCATGTAGCTGGATGGAGTGGCGCTGTACGTCATGTAAGGTGACACTTGGGCTGGTGTGGCGTAGGGAGGCATGGCTGGTGCGGACACGAAACTGCTGACGGCTGGGAGGCCATTGGGTGCCTGAAAGGAGAGGGAAGGGAAAAGCATTTCTAAGAGAGTAAGACACATTGGATCTGGCATAAAATAAGCTGCCCTCAGATGCTGCTGAGTCTTGTACCAAAACTAGGGCCAGCAGGGACACCAAGACAGAAACCCGTGACCATTCCCCTGAATTTCAGGGGCTCAGTGGTCCCTTCTGCTTTGCTTTTAAGACCAGTTACCCCACTGTGATCAGTGCTTCACACCTCTCCCAGCAACCTGTCCCAGACAGGGACCACCAGCAGATGTTTAGGGAACACACCCCAAGAGCAGGCCAGGAACTGCTAAGCCCCCTGTACACCTGCCTACCTTCCTGCAAGCTGTTGCTCATGGACTCCTAAAAGCCCGTGGTTGCATCTAATCATTAGACTTGAGAGCTACTGGAAGGATTTGTAATGAATTTCTCCCTTCTCTCTCACTGGGCACCTTACCGCACTTGGCAATGACTTCCACAGGTTGGAGTAGATGAACTGCAACTTTTACCCACCTTTCCCAAATTTTACACAGGGTGTTGGTCACCGTGGCAAGCCCTGCTGGGTGGTGCTGTGGCAGTTTAAGCTGGGTGTGCAGTGACCACAGCCATCCCAGCAGCAGGAGAGACAGACCCATCCCTGTGCCTCACCTCTCCTGGCCCCGAAGGAGGGTGGGCTCAGCCTGAGCTGCCGAGGGCAGGTGTGGGCACAGATCTGAAAGCAACACTCCCCAGAGTGAAGAGGTAACAGCGGCTGGGGGAGGTGGAACATCTTAAACTCTTTGGTAACTGTTTGTTCAGAGCATGAGTCAGAATTATGGTGGTAGTGTTATTGATGGTGTCTTTCAAAAATCTGTTTTCTAGATACTTGGGATAAAAAACTTGCGAATGTTCTTTGCTCATAGCTTCTCCTGGTTTCAATAGGGCTTCTGTGCACAAAACAATTGCAGGGCTGGGTCCTTTCCTGCAAGCTATTTTCCTAGGTCCTTCTGTAGGCTGAGGAGAAGGGTTTCTATTTAAATAGAGAAGGGAGAGCCCTTCAGTCAGCCATGGTATGATTTCCCAATTAATGACTCTTTATTTAACTAAAAAGTGTTTGGTGGTTTATTTCACACCCATAAATATTTCTTCAGCACAACAGGTACAAACCAAGATCATTTATCTTGCTTAAGTTTCAATTTGTGTAGTGTTTATTTTAGGATTTGGGGTGGCATTTTTTTTTCTCAAAAATGTTTCCTATCTGGATATGAAAGAAGAGTATCGATTCAGCAAATCCTGTAGCATCATCACATGTTACAACTGCACCCAACCCGAATAGTGCAAAATTAAGACATGAAACAGACTTTTGTTTCTGCTAAAACTTCACATGATGTTAACATTTCACTTGTTCAATTTCTGCCTGGATTGCACCTGCCCGATTTCCAGTGTTTACTTTCATAAAGGGCACTGGCCTATTTTCAGGCTCATGAGTTTCCTATCCATGTAACTCACAGTTCCACTGTCTAGACTATCCTCTCATTGTCATTTGGGAAACAAAGCAGTAATTCTACTGGACTCCATCAATATAAACCTGTCCAGCAATGTAAAGCAGCAGGAGACAGAATGGGATCCTGGCCATGAGCTTCCAATAGGAATATTAATAGTACAAAACATACAGCTGCAGCAGCAACATAATTGTCATTCCAAATCCATAAATGCTTTGTTGAAGCTGAACTTGTCTTATTCTTTTGAAAATCCAAATCTGTGATCTGACCAGTAACTCAAATTACGTGCCCCCTACTATGACTCAGAATTACAGTTTAGCCTCAGCTTTAAATATCAGTGTTTGCAACAATACTAATTAAAACAAACCTGCAAAAAATTGCACTGCAAATCAGTACAATTCTTGAATCACGTGGAAAATTATTTCATTGTATTTACTGGAAATAAAAAGTATAACTGGCCCTAAGAAGCTGCTCTTCCAATGTGCAAACATGAAACAAGAATAAGCACCTCTGGTTTTTGTAACAAGCACCAACAAAAAGCTTTGCATAGGGGCCACAGAGCCGTTAAAGCCAAGTTGTAACACTGGGACATCAAGAGCCACAACCCAAACATATTCTGCACAGAGAAGTACAGAAACCCTGAAGGGGTGGGTGTTGGAAGGAGGAAATACATGGGACAAGTCCCTGAAGTCGTGTAACCATTAAGACAGCGCAAACCTTCAGCTTCTACACCTCAAAAGTGGTTTTATGGACTCTGTGAATCCACTCTGTTCCTCAGGTTTTCACACTCCCAAGGAGGCTGGTACCAAGCAGTGGGCTCAAGGCTGTGCCTGGAAGCCCTATTTTAAGTGGGGTTCCTCATGAGGAGTGCTCATGTTCTGTGACCCCTTAGCTGTGCTTTGGGAAGGACGTGTTAGTCGGTACAGGGCAATCTGTGCTGGGCAATGCCAACAGGGCATCTCTGTGCTGGCCCGCCAATGTTCAAGCCTGTCCTGGCCTCCTGCATCTCCTACAGACAAGGCCACCTCGTCCTGTGGTTCCTCAGCAACCACAAGCAGATGACTTTGCAGGATCTGAGGCAAATCTCAGCTCCTGAACACCTCACAATAACGCAGACATTGTTGATAAATATTTTATCAACAGAATTGTTGATAAATATTTGATCCAATCACACGTGTTCTGTGGCCTTATGGCACAAAATCCTCGAACTATAATTAATGAGGAAGTCCAGGTTTCCTATTGAATTGTACTGTAGGTGCCACTTGGGTTGTTGTTGATAAAACAGACGGAAATTGACTAAAGATTCACCAGTTTTTGTAAAAGCTTAATTTAAAAGAATACCTATACAGATTTATAACAGCCAGAACAACCCTTTTACACACACAAACACACACACACTTATTCAAAATACAGCTGTGAAAACTGTTGTTTTTATAGCCTATTCTGAATGTCAGAAAGATCTTGCCCCAACTACTGAAGGCAGGACATGGAGGCAGTTGTGTAGGGACCACCAGCTGCAACCTGTCAGAGGCCACCAATGCTGCCTGTCATCACTGCCTCACTGAATTGGTGAATCATTCTTATTTTTGTTGCACTGCTACAAGGCTTTGCCACTCAAAACCGTGATTCTGTGGATGCCACAGATGCCCTCAGCCAAGCAGGCAGCACTGGGATGGGTAGGAACTGGCCCAGCACAGAGTGCAATTCTGCCTCAGGGAAGGTTTGAGCCATACCCACAAAGCAGTCAGAGGCTTCCTCTGGCCTGAATTAAAAGATGAGGGGATAGAGACAATCTCCCTCTATGTCATTTAAAAATATGCTACTCAAAAAAAAAAAAAAATTAAAAAAACAAACAAACAAAAAAAAAAACACCCTAATTTTCATCTCTAGCTTTTATCTGTGAAAGACTTGACCTAATAGTCTTGACACAAGAGTAAAAACTTCCAAACAGCTTTAGATACAAAGTGTAGGTTATCAGAAGGGTTGAATCTTGTCTGTCAATCTGGCACTTTTTACAAACATGACATTCACTTAAAATAAATGGAGGGGATTAAGTTCCATGACCCTGTATATACTGGATGAATAATTCATCCTGCAGTATTTCAGTCAGAGGAAATGAACACCAAAATCTAAACATTCGTAATTAGGAGTGCAAGAACCCCACGGTGTTTATGGATTTTTAAAACCCTAAGAATTTAAGTGCAGAGGTTCTTGAACCTGGTTTTTAAGTTTCATAAATATTTTTTTTCTTAATTTGAACCATCGTTTTTCAAGGGAAATCTAATTTTTTAAGCAAACAAACAAACATGTACTTCTAGCTGAACAAGAACCTCTGCTGTGTAAGAGATAAGGGTTCGTGTTTGAAAGTGCCTGCTTTCTGGCTTCTACAAAGATCAGAGAGAAACTTTTGCTCTCAATTGCTGCTTCTATCAATGTTTTGAGACAACTGATGGAGTAAGTATTTCCAAATTTTAGAACTGCGTTTGAAACCTAGAACACATGACCTCCCACTGACTCACAAATTCATTTAAACATATTCTTGCAAAGATACCAGCAAAACAAGAATAATTGGGTCAGGATCACAAGTTGGGTGTGGTGCCTTTCTGCCAAGTTGCAGCTGATACCTGCCAGTGACCACAGAAGGAATACTGAGGTGAGAAATCAAAACCAGGGTGGACATAAAGCCTTGCTTTAGGTCACACGAAATGGCACTGCTGAAACAAGCAGACTGCACATATTTTCAGCAGTAGAGGAGTTGGTTGAGTAGTTTTAACAGATGGAATCTTTAGTTTTAGTCACTTTAGATACAATACTGACTAGAGACAACTTTTTTGATCATTGTTTCAGTCTGTGATTTGCAACACAGAGGGAGGGGTTGGATGAAAAGCAAGTCTAGAACCAAGTTCGTGTGGGAATATCTTTGGAATAATTGATTTTCCTTAGCTGCTTGGACTCCTAGAAGTCAGAACAATTCTTCCCCAGACCAGAGGTAACCACCACACACACCCTGATATCTGTTTTGAAGGTTATGCTTTTATAGTTTGCTGTAGAGCTTCAGCCTCCTCTCTCCTTCACGGTAAGAAGACACAAGGGTACAAACTTTCTAGACAAACTCTCCAGTCAATCCATGTCAGACAAACTACCTGGTTTTGTTTTTTCTGCCTTGGTCACAGAAGAACCAGAGAAACATGCAAGATAGATTTCACTTTTGGTCCTCACAGTATAAATCCTAATTATATATTGTAGTGAATTGATATTATTTTGTTTCATTCCCTTCCCTACTTTTCCTTCTCTGACTTTTGCTTGCTAGATACGTGTTCTCTCGGTATCAAAATTAGACCATCTCCTATGTTCTCTTCCCATGTGGCTTATAAATGTTTCAGAAAATGGCCCAGAATTTAACCATTCAAAATCACAGACCTGTATTTATGTTAACTGTCATTAATTGCAATAATGTAAAGGATCTCATTTCACGTTTATGTGAATACAAACGAGAGCAGATTTGATACCACAGGCATCCACGGGTGGATGCCACCTCAGTTTTATAGTCCAGCTCTAAAATGAGTGTCCAAAAGAATGTAAATGTTCTTATTGTAAAGTTATTATTTACAATTATTTAAATTATTTGGCCACTGTAATATAATTGTTACAATATTTAATTAAATAATTCACATACTGCATGAACTAAGAATGCAGGCTCTGTAGAAGTATTCTAAATTACTATTAAAAAAATAAATGTTTCTGGAGAAACAGCATAGCCTTCAAATTCGAGTTACCTAATTCAGAAGCCCGAATGAGCTTGGACAGTGACTCAGGCCAAAGTCCCCTGCTGCAGCCATCAGAAGTTCAGTCTGTGTCACGGCTTAAGGGACACGCCTCTGGTGAATAAGGTTGCTGTTTTCGTTTGTATCTCTCGATTCTAACACCGGCTCGGATGGAATGAATCCTTCCCGTGCTTGGATCAGCGAGCTCAGCGCATTGCCTTGATCCTGCAGCACAGCCCTTCCCCTGAGCGAATGAAACCAGCCTGCAGAGGTACCACAGCCGAGGAGCGCTGGCAGCAGCTGTCTCTGCAGGGACACTGCCGCAGCTCCGCACACACAGACACCCTCTTGGTGCTGGTTTTCAAAACGAAAACCTTCAAACGTTTTCTGGAAATGATGAATCTTTTCCGAACGTCCTGAAAACACAGTCACGAAGAAGCTATTGCCGAAGTAGTTTTTTCCACAGCAAGAGAAAAGCATAGCAGGGAGCAAAATATCTAGTCCTTCAGTCAGAAGAGCAAATTAGCATAAAAACCTAGAGGATATCTCATGTTTTTAGTGACATGCACATAATCAGTAAAAATTATTATGACAACAAGACGAGAAGCAATCAAACGCAAACTGCGAACATCCAGGAAGCAAACATGCTAAATCTCCCTCTATAATTGGAGGTTAAATATGATTTATAAATCAAGCCAATATGTGGGATCCCAAGGGAAGAGTAAACAAATTTTCCAAGTAAAACTGCAGCAGCAGGCCTGTAATAGAAGTATCATTTAGGAAAATGGCATTACTAAATGATCTAAGTAATAAAAATGGAGTTTTTTAAGGTTTTAAAATTAATAACCTTAAGCAACATTTTTGTAGAAATTGTAGTTACCAAATTAGACCTAATTTCTGAAGCTGCAATTCAGTGCTACAGCATCAACAGGAAAAATTACACGATACCACAAATATTCATTCAGATCAGTGTTCCACTAAAACTAATGTGCCTACACAGGTAAGTCACAATTACCTAAAGAAGAAGGGTTACAAAAGTGAATGCTCAGTAAATTTACCCAGTTTATGATAACAGTTTTTATTAAAAATATTTTTAAGAAAAAATGAGATAAAATTGCTAAGGTGTATCTGAATAACCTAGCCAGAGTTAATCCTGTGGATCAGGGTTTGCTTTTTTATAGTGCTGGAAAAGACTCTTGCAAAAGTATTTTCATATTAGACTAAATACCCATATTCTTAGATGAATTAACTTATTTTATCAAACTTATTCCTGATTTGATTTTCTATTAATTTCACTGCAATCAGCAGAGAATAAAGCACACTCTGAAAACTTAGGATACTGACATTAAATAATTTTGACATACAAAAAAATCTTAAACAGAAGAGGCAATGTTTTGTACGTAGGATATTAATTTGCTATAACATTATATAATGTAATATTTGCCTCTATTTTCAGGAAAGAGTGAACAGTGATAATATATTGGAATTGAGAAGCTTTTAAAAATAACACATGGGCAAGGGGCTTACAGCTGCTCTGTTGCTCAGCTGAACTGAGTTGATTTCCAGAAGACTGAGACTTGGAAAAGAGACCTTTCAAGAATGGAGAATTACACTATTTCTCTTTCACTGAAAGTTGTGCGAAGCAGTGCTGGCATTCTAGTTGAAGTCACAATTAAAACGGACTTATTCACATGCAGGAGTGCTCTAAGATTTCAAACACAGTTAGCTACCCAATCCTGTACATTATCTCTTCAAAAGATGCCATTTTCTGTACAGCTATTTCTCCCGTTATTAAATTCAATGCACAACAATGTACTGCATAAGAAAATCACACTACTTCCTTCTAAAATAAAGTTCAGTCTTTTCATAATGAGCAGATCCCATTCCCCGTGTTTAACATGCTTTTTTATTAACTTAAAGCTGTTTCCTTTACTTATGGCCATCCCCAGCTGCACTGAATAACACAGAAACCAGATAATATCAGTTGGGTGTTTTACCTATAGCTGGGGCATACATCAAGATCACTCTAAATTATATTTTCTTATCCAGTTTTAAATCTCAGCCTCTTCAGGGAAATAAAATCCCAGTTTTGGAAATAGTAATAGTAACTTGAATTTACACACCATCACCAATCCTTTCCTGAAGGAGCCAGGGGCATTTTATGTCTTTTCCAAAGCAAACTGCAGCAGAAACAAAAGAAAAAAAAAAGGGGGGGGGGGGCAAAAAAAACGAGGGGGGAAAGAAATAAAGAAAAAGAACACCACTCTTTCTCTGACACTGAATAATCTACTTCAAAAACAAAAGAGGAAAATAGAGGTAGAAGAAAAAGACATGGTGGATAAAAGGCAAAACCCGAGGACGTTCTGAGGGAAAAGCAGGGAGCAAGAGTTTCCAGTGCTTCTTCAGAAGCAGGATGGGTTTAGATGGCTTTCACTGTGGAGTGAGGTCCTACCACGGCACCCCAAGCACACATTAATATGTCCACCTAAATGTCTCCAAATGTAGATTACAGTTCAACATCTGCACTATGATCGGATGGTTGCTTTCCTTTCATAAACCAGGTTAAGAAGGATGATATAAATCAAAATCACTGCCTTTCCAGTGAAGATGCTGGATCTTGGGGTATGTTCTACTATTTAACAAACATCACAACCAGACTACACCAAAGTAAGGTGAAAACAAATTCTGGTTGTTGCAAGCACAAAGCCTGGTTCTGATGACAAAAACACAACTTAGGTCTTCCTTAGACAGATATACTGGGCTTATGAGGACAATAGGAAAGCACAGGGAAAAAGAATCATGTCATATAGGCAAACTCCTTTGAGCAGGAATTAACAACAGATTCCCATAGTTTTAGAACAGATTTGCACAATAATTCCCCCTTGGTATTTTGGCAAAATCTGGAATTGGGCAGGGCACTCATGGACACTGAAGGAGCAAATACACTGGAAGGAATAAACATTTGTTCTTTTCTATGCAGTTGGTTGACACCATAATGTATTATTGAAAGGTTCTCTGAAAAATGCCTTCTTAATGTTATATATTTAGCAACATATTGTAATTTCAGTACAGTGTTATTTAAATGAAACCAAGGGAGGAGACTTATGGACACAGACTCTTCAAAGGGATATTTGATGTCTAGAAGCTACAAAAATTTGGGGTCAAACTGGTAAAGTCCTCACCTTGTTCTCTTCAGGGACAGCCAAAACAGCAGTGTCCTGTGTCTAACAGATCTCTGATGCTGCAGAGGCACTTACTGGGAAGCTGGTACACTGAGGAGGGTGAAACCACAACCCATCAATTGTTGAACGCCTATGGTTATTATGACTAGGTGTGTAGGCAATTCCTAAAAGCTGATAAATTGCCACAACAGACAAATTCAAACACACTGTACAGTCTTTATATACTTGCCAATCTACTGCAAGAACCAAGACTGAACAGATCAAATCACATCTAATACCCCTGCTCCTGGCACTCTGCTCCTTGGCT
>VZTG01009268.1:88936-101310 GCA_013397845.1 Melanocharis versteri | reverse complement strand
CGTGAAACCTGTGCCAGAGATCGGCAGCCGAGCCCAGAGCTGGCTGACTCGCTCGTCCCCACGTCCCCGCACTGGCGGGACCGAGCCGCCGCCCGGCACTTGTCCCCCAGGATCTCCTAATGGGTATTTACGGCAACCGCCTTGTGTGTGTTTGCGAATCAGAGGAGAAACGCTACCCCCTGCTACAAACAGCCCTGACACGGCTGCAGACGAACTGGGCTCCAAACACTTATATAGAGAAAAGGAAAACGAAACACGAAAGTAAATAAATAAATATTTTCTTTTTCTTTTTTTTTTTTTTTTTAATAGGGAAATAAAAGGAGGAAGGTAAGAAAGCGGGGAGGAAAAGAGATAACAGTCCTATTATTTACACGCCTATCAGCCACGCCATGGGCATACCGGGATGTTTTGCAGGCGGACAAATTCCTCGAACGGCCAAATTCCCCCACCGGGGAGCCAGGGGAGGGGTGGGGGAGCCCTTCCCGGAGTCCCGCGCCCGGCCGCACTGGGGCCGCCGTGGGAGGGGGCTTTCCTGTCACACCACCTCGCTCGGCCCCTCGCCGTGCTGGGGAAAGGCACAAATCTGAAGTTGTCTTAAGAAATTGAGCTCCCTCGGTGAGCGCCCTTTTCTGCTGATCTCACACTTTCCCATGAATAGGGGCTTCCTTTCCGTGTCAGCAAGGTCAGTTTATCCTATAAATCAAGGGCGAACAGCCCCCATCTGCGGCACCGGCCACTCCGCAGCCCCGACCCTCCGATGGGAAGGGGAGGGGGGAGATTTCACACTGCAGAAAGATGTGTGCCGCTGCGGGGACTGAGGGAGACGGGGCAGATACCGAGGCATCCGGCAGCATCGTCAGAGGCCTGCCTGCCAATATGGTGCTAATAAGAGAGGAACTCACTAAAAAGAAACCAAATCAAACCAAAATAAAACAAACAAACAAACAAAAACCCCCCAACGCCTAAATTTCTCATGTGATTGTAATGTTCTCATTCTTTTTAATGTTCATTGCTAGCACTACCTCTAGATTGCCTCAGAAATTGCCAGGCGTGTATTTGTTGAAGTCGGCTCAGAAACAAGCACATTTGTTTGTGCCAGTGAGGACTAGGATAAAGCTTATAGCGCGAAGGGAGAAGAAGAACAAACTTACATTTTTTGCATGCACGCATATAAATAAAACATACTTGTGCGTGTGTATGTGTTGCTTGAAAAAAATACCACCTTTCTGATGAAATAAGAAGAAAATTATTCTGCAATGCCTAAAGGATCATTTTGCACTTGAAATGCTGCTAGGACTGGATTGTTACTGTTAAAAAGGCAGTGACAACAGAGATCACAGCTCCCACTTTTCCACTACTACTGAGAGAAGAGTGGGACACAGAGATCGCTGTAGGCAAAGGTTATTTTGGCTTGTTGTTTTCAGTGACACTTTGAGTAGCGCTTTCACTGTTAGTTCACTGGCAGAGACCGAAATGGAAAAAATGTCCCTTTCTAGCGAGCGGCCGGGAGACGCGACGCAGTTTCCAGGCAGAGGAACAGAAGGAATGTGAAAGGGGTAAAAGAGGCAAATCTTGGGCCTTTGGTTTTCCTAGACCACCGCTTCGGAGGAAAATACAGCATCAGAATGAAAGCAATTAGATGACATTTGAACTTCCTGCCGAAGCAGATTTGGCCTGATTGCGAAAACTACAGAAAATGGACTTCTCAGTAACGCCAAGGCGGCGCCCGTGACCGGAGCGCGGCAGCGAGCCTCGGTCGGGACCAGGACCGGGACTGGGTGCGCCCCGGTGCCGCCGCACCCCGGGCCGTTCCCTCCGGCCAGGATCGCCACTTCCCGGGTCAGAGCGGCGGAGGTGACAGCCGATGTGTCCTGTTTGCTGGTCCGCCTGCAGCCCACCCAGGCCCTCCGGTCTGCCCACGTTCCCAGACGCATCCTCCAGTAAGCTCAGTGCCCGGCCCGCGCTGGGGAAAACGCGAAGGGTTTCCCGAACCAAACAACGAAACCGTCATCCGACCCTCGGAGAGGAAGGAGCCCGGGAGCAGGGGACCGAACCGCTCCGGCCCTGTCTGGCTGCCTTTGTGGCCCCGGCTCCCCCCCACTCCTCACCTTGGTCTGTGATGGACCGGATCCCCAGGATGTCCGTCACCGAGTGAGAGGACGGCCACGTCCTGGGCATGGCCATGGTGCTGGGGATCGCCGGCACCCCGGGAGGGGTGGACACCTTGGCTCCTGCAGCAGCGATGGGGCTGGGGTAGGGGTAGATGTGGTTGTAGGGCAGAGCAGGCTGCGGGGGAGGCTGGTGCTGCTTGTAAGACTCGTAGTGACTCTGCTGAGACAGGTTCCCGATTTTGTTCCGGAGGATGCGGCTGATGGAGCTGACCGACGGCACGTTGTACTTGTCACACACGCCATCGGCCAGCAGGCGATCCCGGATCTCCCAGGCGAAGATGCCCGGATCCCTTTGTTTGTAGGTCCGGATATGTTTTACCACCGTGGGAGTGGTGACCCGAGGCTTGCTGCCGCCGATAGCCCCCGGTAGGATGGAGCCGGTCTCGTTGTAGCGAGCCAGGATTTTGCTGACACAGCCGTGGGAAACGCGGAGCTGCCGGCTGATGTCACACGGCCTGATACCCAGTTGCGCCAGTTCCACAATCCGCAGCCGGATGGCATTGGGCAGGGGTCTCCCGTTGACAAACACCCCCCCGAGCTGGTTCACTTCCCCGAAGGCAGGTTCTGCAAGCAAACGCACAAACAGCCGTCGGACACGGCGGACGGCACAGAAGGGGGCGTCTGAGCTGCTCCTCACCACAGACAGATGCCACAGACACGGACCCCCCCGGCCACTCCACGCACGCTTCTTTATAATAGCGGGATGCCCCCGAAACTGAATGAAGGAGAGGGAAGGGAGGAAGCGAAGTGAGACATTTGAAAAAAAAAAAAAAAAAAAAAAAAAAAAAAAAAAGAAGAAGGAAAAAATACAAGAGAGAGAAAGAAAAAAAAAAAAGACAGACAGAAAGAAAATCCGCGGCAACAAATGTCGGAGCTCTCCGGACTGTGCACCAAGCATATTCCCCCCCCCAAAAAAGCACATTCCAGAGATGAAAAACGAGATCGGCCCAACAGACAAGTCAGCTTTATTGCCACAGGAAAAAGGAACGCGAAGAAAACAAAAAGAAAAGAAAAACATCTTCTAAGACGTGGGGGAGGGGGAGGAAGGAAAAGTAGTTGAGGAAATTCTTTTACATCTTGGGAGAGACGGGGGCAGCGCGGTGCTTCTGAGTCGAGACTAACTTTTTAAAGACCGTTCCTGGTGCTGTTAGCGCCTTTCGCTTAACAGCACGATTACACTGGGCTGTAAAAGAAGCGTGTTAAAATGTTAACTGCTACGATCGGTGTCAGGAATAATATACAACGTGTCACGGGCTCCAGCCGCCCGCTCGGCTGCGATCCTGCCTCGCACTCGCTTAATAACACTAATAACAAGCCGACTAGTCATTAGCTCTCTCTCTCCCCTGCTCCTGACCCTCAACATGTTCTTACAACTTGTAGGAACACGAGCAAAGTCAATAAGGGAGCCGCGGCGGTGGCAGATGACGGCGCACGGGTGCTCCCCCTCTCTTGACAGCACTTGAACCCTCCTGCGGCTCCCGGCCACTTACCCATTCCTCTGAGCGGGGCACCTCGAGGCCGGCCCTAAATCCCAAAGGATCCCTATGCCCGGGAACCGATTCCCGGCCTCCTGCGNCGGGGCACGGTCGGCGGGCAGGGCAGCGCCGCCCTTTCTGGCCCTTTTCCCGGACTAAGCCGCCGGAGAAGGGGCTTCGAACCTGGCAGAGAGGTTCCCCCTTTCCCCGAATGAAGCAGAGCAATGGCTGGACACACGCGCAGTTTCCCCGCGTTGAGTTTGCGGATGCGGGAGAGAAGTTCTTCGCGGGTTTGATCGCCTGGTTATAATAAAGCACCTTTTCGCTAACGAATGTTTCGCGGGCGGTGTACGACAAGACCGTGAGCGATGAGAGTTGAGTCATTTTTGGTGGAAATCACAAACCGGTCAGGAAACGAGGTGCATTTTCCCTTGCCTTGGGAGGAGACGGGATGGGGCTTGTAGCGCCTGGCATTGGGATGCTGTGTTCTCCGGCCATCGCAGTCCGGCACCGGGATGCTGGTGCTCGCTGCCCAACGCAGACCGGCCCCGGTTTTGTTTTCATCCCCACGCTAATGCTGCACCGAGCTTAACCGTAAAATGTCAATGCCTCGCTGATAAAGCTGATTTCAGCTTTATAAAAGGCACTGATACATATTAGCAATCAAAAGAAAAACAGACAAAGCTGGTAGGAGTTAAAGAATGTGTGGGTCACGGCGTGTATGTGGAAGAAATGTTTGGTTTGGCGGTGTACGGATCCTGAGCTGATCTGGTGAGTGTGCGTCTTACACCCTACGTTACATCATGTTGCACACAGAGATCGTGGGCTCTCAGCTCCAGCTAAGGATTTGTCTTGGGTATTTTTTCTGTATTATTCTCCTGAGGTTCTTCTTTGTCGTTCGTTGGTTTTTTTTGGTTTTTTTTTTTAATAGTCTCAAAATACAGATTCTGTGAATTAAATAAAACGTGAAATGAAACAAGGTGGTGATCCTAGTGCACGAAATATCACCAAGTAAACCACAAAATTTGTGTCGCTGGTGTGTATAAACATTGTATTTGACATTGATATTTTTTTAACTGAAAGGTAAGATTTTTTAGGAAAAAAAAAATGAGCGAGATTTTAGAGCCTGCACATATCGCAATGAACATTCCTAACGAAGAAATAAGATNGCCCCGAGCCTCTCTGGTCTCCGCTGAGGAGGGAACAGTAGCGTGAGGAAGAAAAGCACTACAAGGAAATCTGCATCCCGACGAGAGAGCCTTGACTTCTGCATTTCAACCTCAGGGCAGCGTGGGCAGGGCCGGGCTGGGCCGGGCCCGCGGCCCACCGCCCCCCCGAGCCCGCCCCCGGGGCGGCCCCACCNGTCATTTTTGGTGGAAATCACAAACCGGTCAGGAAGCGAGGTGCATTTTCCCTTGCCTTGGGAGGAGACGGGATGGGGCTTGTAGCGCCTGGCATTGGGATGCTGTGTTCTCCGGCCATCGCAGTCCGGCACCGGGATGCTGGTGCTCGCTGCCCAACGCAGACCGGCCCCGGTTTTGTTTTCATCCCCACGCTAATGCTGCACCGAGCTTAACCGTAAAATGTCAATGCCTCGCTGATAAAGCTGATTTCAGCTTTATAAAAGGCACTGATACATATTAGCAATCAAAAGAAAAACAGACAAAGCTGGTAGGAGTTAAAGAATGTGTGGGTCACGGCGTGTATGTGGAAGAAATGTTTGGTTTGGCGGTGTACGGATCCTGAGCTGATCTGGTGAGTGTGCGTCTTACACCCTACGTTACATCATGTTGCACACAGAGATCGTGGGCTCTCAGCTCCAGCTAAGGATTTGTCTTGGGTATTTTTTCTGTATTATTCTCCTGAGGTTCTTCTTTGTCGTTCGTTGGTTTTTTTTGGTTTTTTTTTTTAATAGTCTCAAAATACAGATTCTGTGAATTAAATAAAACGTGAAATGAAACAAGGTGGTGATCCTAGTGCACGAAATATCACCAAGTAAACCACAAAATTTGTGTCGCTGGTGTGTATAAACATTGTATTTGACATTGATATTTTTTTAACTGAAAGGTAAGATTTTTTAGGAAAAAAAAAATGAGCGAGATTTTAGAGCCTGCACATATCGCAATGAACATTCCTAACGAAGAAATAAGATGTTGCAGGAGATCTCACAGAAATTAGTGGCATGTTGTAAACGTTTTGTGGTGAAAAGAAGGTAGTCATGGCTCTTTTGCAGGTACCTCTATTCGATCGAAATATCGGCAGATACTTCTGTTTTCTCCACATGGATTAAAAAAGAAAAGAAAAAAAATCAAAAAAGCAACAACAAACCAAAACCAAACCAAACCAATAAAAAACACTAACAAAACCCAAACGCCACAACAGCAACTTTTCTATGGTGGTTTTGCGGTTACTTTAAAAATCCGAGTTGCCCTTTCAGAATATCGCACCTGTGAATTGTGGTGCTTTCTCAACCTAGATGGAATTACCTCTGATAAGGGGAGCACTCCTCACATCCGCGCAAATGCCACTGTCCGAAAGCACTGGCATTCTGCGCAGGCAGCGCTAGCAGGCGTTTGCTGAAGCCAAAACCCATTTCTGTGTTGTGCGCTGATCTCCTTTGGCCATTTTTAAGGCAGAAGACATTGAACTAGTGGGACCCGGATCCAGCATTAAATTAATTTATTTATGTAATTAAACAATGAAAGGGGGTGCGAGTCCGTAAAACTTCCGATCCGCTTTGACAGGGTATTTCTTGTCGAAGCGGAGTTTCTTGTCGGGATCTCCGACAAGGCTGCCCGCCCTACAGGGTGTCTCCCAGCCCGGCGGGGCCTGGGCTGCCCGCCGCCCCGGCCGCCCTGAACACGCGGGACTCCCGTTGCTTTAGCCCGGTCCAGTGGCGTGTGGCCGGGGGCCATCTCCGGGCGCACGGGTGGTGTAAGCCCGACCCCGCCGCTCCTGGACCCGCTCGGCGCCCCTAAAGCTCCCTCAGGGTTGCTGGGATGCTCGGGCGTGACCCTGCGCTGCTCTCCCACGCTGCCCGGGCAGCTTCTCTTCCCATCTGTGTCTATTGTGTTCACAGTTGGGTCCTTCTCTCCCCCCTCCGCCGTGTCCTCCAACCTGTCTGTTCCCCCTCCTTCCCTCTCCCACCCCTCCACCCCCGAGCCCGCCTCTGATCTCCTGGATATTTAGTTTCTTTCCCTTTCTCAATGTGTGTTCCTGATGTGGTCCTGTCGGAAAAGCTCGTTTACTCTGCTCGGGTCTCCAGTGGTTTAAGGATAATGTTTATCAGAAGTGAACGTGCTCAACTTGTTTCCATTCAACTGCTGAGTGTGGGCTGAAATACCAAAGGTCAGATCTACAGTGAGTCGGTAGAGGGCAGGGGGAGACGAGAGGAGTATGAAAACATAATATACAACAGCCTGTTGATCGCTTCTGACCTGCCTGGCAAAAAGATTAATTTTTTCAGGTAGGAAATCATTGTAGAATCGGAGGGGAAAGGCAGCAGGGAGAGGAGGGCGGGGGGCGCTGTGTCGGGGCTTCCCCAGCCGGGGAAGGGCACGCGTGCCCGGGCAGGGGGCTCGCCCCGGGGAGCCGGCGGCTGCCCCGGCACGCACCCGCGCCCTCACCGCGGGGTCCCCCGGCCGGGCAGAGCAAAGCGGGAAGGGGCGGGGGGGTGAAGCTGTAAGAGACTCGAGCCAGGGCCAGACAGGAGCCGGGCTTCCCCTCCCATTCCTTTCCCTCCGTGCCGAGAGAGTGACTGCACCGTGCCGTCACGCACAGCGCGGCCGGAGCCGCGGGTCCCGGCAGTCGGTGTCTCTCGGGGGTCGCTGCCCCTGTCTGCCTTCTCCTGGCAACGCTGAGTCTCACGGGGGAGCCAGAGACGCTCCCCTTCCTCTCCTTGCCGCAAACCCTGCTTTCTCGTCCTCTGTCCTCCACAAAACAGAGCGGGCGTGAGCTGCCCGCTGCAAATCGCCTGTACGGCGGCAGCAGCCTCGGTGCGCGGCCGGCACCGGCGAGGCGGCGGCTGGCAGCCCCTGGCTGTCTCTGCCCATGAAGGCCTTCTCCGGCACTTTCCGGGACCGGGCAGGCCTCCAGACAGCGCCCAACCTCCTGCAGCTGAGAGCAGAGTCCCGACGCTGCGGCATCTCACCGCTCCGGCAGGGCTCCGTTGCGCCGCCGCGCTCACCTCGGCGCGTCCTGCTCCTGCCGCTCAGAGCCGCCTTCGTGAGGCCTTTCTGTGCCTCGCTCTGCTCCCCAGATGCCTCTGCTATCCCCTTGTAGGAAGAAACCAGACAAGTCCAACGCGGCACACCCCCCAGCCCCTCTTTGAAGCTGCAGATTTTTATTGTGGTTTTGGTTTTGGTTTGGTTTTTTTGTTTGTTTTGGTTTGGTTTTTTGTTTTTTTTTAAGGAAGATAACTCACTCTCCTTCCTCGAGGAGAGTGGGCTACTAAGCGGCTGTTAAGGCAGAAGGATGCCCACATGGTAACGTATTCTGTAAGCAGAAGTCCCCCCGATCCTTCCCAAAGGACAGAGTCCCCTGGGCCATGTATGTAGTCGGGTGGCCGTATTTTCCGAGGTGGTGTGGGGAAGGTCTGGGGGGCGGACGTGGTGCGGCGGCCGGCGGGACTGTCGCAGCTGCCCTGTCTCCCCCGCCCCCAGCTCCTGCTATGCGGCTCAAAGCCGCCAAATCCACCCCCGGAAGCGATGCAGACAGTTTGGTGGGCAAGGGGCATCTTGGAGCCGGAGCAGGGGCGAGGGGATAACGCGGTGGGGCTGTCGGAGGAGATTTTGGACGCCTCTGAAAGGCAGGCAGGGAAAAGCGGGCAGAGGCAGGTGGAAGGCTAGCGTCAACCCAGGGACAACCCTGAGTTATGTCCAGAGGTGACCCAGCCCGGAGGGAAGGTGCTGTGTGAAATGCAGAGAGGAGACCCACGGAGCTTTGAAACGGGGCTTTTATTTTGCACAGAGCTATCCCTACACGTGAGCGTATGAAATCCCACGGAATCTCCAGGGATCATTCCCATTTTCTGCGAGGAACCAAACGCAGGATGAAGGGGCCTCCACGCATCACTGGCTGCCATGTGCATTTCCTTATGCCACAAAACAGCAGAGCGCAGTAGGTTAGCGAGGGCAGCGTGCCTCAGCAGGCGGAGGGAGAGGGTGCGGGGCCGCCCGCCATCCTGGCTGACCTCGCCGCTCCCGCTCCCCCTCCGAGCCTGCGAGCCTGAAAATACCCGGCCTGACCCCCAGCTCTCAGGTGTGCTGACACCCCCTCGTAGCCTGGGACAAGAGCACATGCACCGGCAAAGGCTTGTGCGAAAGAGAAGGGGGATTTTCGCAGGGATACGTCCCTTCCAGCCGGCGCGCGGCTGCAGATAGGGACCGCTGCGGATAGGGACCGCTGCCCCCCCACCACAGCTCCCTAACCCCCTGGCGACNACACCCCCTCGTAGCCTGGGACAAGAGCACATGCACCGGCAAAGGCTTGTGCGAAAGAGAAGGGGGATTTTCGCAGGGATACGTCCCTTCCAGCCGGCGCGCGGCTGCAGATAGGGACCGCTGCGGATAGGGACCGCTGCAGATAGGGACCGCTGCCCCCCCACCACAGCTCCCTAACCCCCTGGCGACCCCCGGCCCCCGCCCTTCTGCAGGGACTGGCCTTGTTTTCCACTTGTCCTCCCCTCTTCGGGGAAAAAAGGGCTTTATGAGCATGATCCTGGCACAAGTTGCTGATCCGTCGTTGGTAGATGTCGCCTTTCTTGTTACAGCCCGCTACCTTATTTTAGCTCGCTAAGAACCGCCGGCTTATACATGTGTGTTTGCGTAAACTGCCCGCGTTCATTTACTTGTGATCCCAGGGGGGCTGGGGGGTATTTTTACCTTAATTTAATTAACGTAATATTCAAACATGCACGGAAATACAACTCCGAAACTCTCACAAGCTGGGAGGTAGAGAGGGAGCTGTGCCGTGTGAAAGTGTGTGATTTCAATTTTAAGAAATTGTTTTAACGTCAGGGACAAGACGGAGAATGGAAATATAATAGGATGAAATTTGTTTAACTAAGTTTCATCAGATACAAACGAGCCATGTCTGGACATTTCCTGCATATTTATGGAGCAGTGATGGGCAAAATACAATCGGGTCTTGGAGTCACTTTGGCCGTCACAGACCCAAAATCTGAAGAAAACGAAACATAGCAAGAAATCGAGACACAATGCTTTTAGGTGTCCTGCTTTTGGGATAAGGACGCAATCTCTTGCAAAGCTCTCCTCCCTGGCGTGCAGAAGCAGGGAAGCTCAGCTTCAGCGGTTCGGAAATGCCCACGCGCTGTCGGACTGTGTCGGGGCTTGGGCTGGAGCCCCCTGCTCGTTCTCGAGTTGTTTCTGCCGCCGCTCGGAGCCAGCTGGTTTCCCGGCTGGCTGGTTCCCCGGCCCGGCCGGGGCTCTCAGTCCCTGCGACACCGCAGAGAGCCGTCCCCCGGCCTGGTGGGAGAAGGGCAGGGTCTGTAGAAACTCAGACGACCCGTGGAGAGTGATTACGGGCATTTGACCCGTTCTCAGGAGAAAGAAGGAGACCGACAGACGCGGTTACACTGTCGGGGTTGAGCCCGCCGTCTCAGGTTCGTACAGACCCTCTGCAGTGAAGGCAAGAGCATGTGCCTGCACTTCACTGGAACACGCTGAAGACGGATGAACAGGTGAAATAAATGCACAGTAGTGCTAAACCGGGAGAAAGGCCGGGGGTTAAGGACGTCCCCGCGGACTGAGTTTCCCAGTCAAACGCCTCCGCGCCTCCAGCCCCTGCCGAGACCGGGACTGTCCCGGTCCCGCTCCCCGGCGCGGGGAGTTCCACCTGGCCTATGGCATTCGTGCCACTGCCGTATCCCTTTCACCCTCGCTTGAATATTCAGATCAAGGTTGGGAGGGTTAGGTGGGGTGTCTTAATGATGTGTTAGCTGCTTGGACAGATTTAATAACTTTGCCGCCAATTGTACTTAGCAACCCCTCTGGAAACCAGACAGTGTCTCATTAGGGCTTTCCTGGTGCAAGCATTTGACTTGAATGAGCCGTGTTGAGTTAATTTCTATTTGCACTAGAATTTGTTTAATGACATATCAGGGAACAGACAATTCTCGTGGACCAGGCTATTAAGTTAAAGAGGGCCAGATTTTAAAATCGTATTTTTTTCTAATAAAGAAATCGGGATTTCATTTGTCACATGTTACGTGAATTTAGAGTAAATGAAAAAATAATAACTGTATTGTTCTGCCTTAAATTATAGGAATCAATTGGGAATTCCTAGGCAATTTTCTCCATTTCTGCCTTCGCTTCTGCAACACCTAGTACCAGTGCCACCTACAGGAATAATCGCATTTTCGAGCTGCTTTCAAGTAACCAGAAGCGTTTGAGAGTCCTGGTAGCTCTGTCGTCTTCCTGGACGCACAGCAGCAAGTCTGACTTCGAAAGGCGTTGTTTTTCTTCGTGGCTTTCGTTTGGGATCACACACTGATGCAGGTTCTCTCCTCTGTGCCA
This sequence comes from Melanocharis versteri, assembly GCA_013397845.1. Taxonomy (NCBI): domain Eukaryota; kingdom Metazoa; phylum Chordata; class Aves; order Passeriformes; family Melanocharitidae; genus Melanocharis; species Melanocharis versteri. The sequence goes on along the minus strand of VZTG01009268.1, from coordinate 90,129 downwards.
CGGCAGTGGGAGGGACGGAGCCCTTCCCGCGGGGACCCGGGAGGCGCAGCCAGCGAAGGTGAGGGGCAGCACCGCCTGCTTACACCGAGAAGCGTTTCGAGTGCCGCGGGTGATGCCCCGCTCGGTGCCGGGGAGGGGGCCGAGCAGAGCGCACACCTAAGGATACCGGGGAACTTAGGAACTCTCCTGCACGGCGATTTAAATCAATGCCGGTTTATCTCCTGGCTGTGTTGTTACGAAAGGCAGCTGTAAGCCAAGCGCGGCTCTGGGGCTCTCCCCTGCACACCTCGCGGCATCACTTCGTTTGACAATTTATAATGACGAATGTCTTACAGTGGAAGAATAATTATCCCCTCCCTCGTCTCTTTGGTGGAGGAGGCCTTGGCTGCCGCAGCAGGTTCTCCCTCACTGCGGCCGTGCGGTCCCATGGAGTGAGGCCGAAGGGGTTCGGGGGAGCTGGGGAGAGGGATGGCGAGCAGCAGCACGGGCTGTGCTGCCACAGGTGGCTCCGCCAGGGAAGAAGTTTCCTTGTTTGAATCTGTGTCCACTAATCCTTTCCCACGGTTAACCCGACCCCCTAAATATTTGTCTTCGTGACCTAAGGCCGGTGATCAGGCTTGGAAGTGTATCTTTTCTTTCTCTCGATCCTTTATCTTTAAGGGCTTCCAGTTCCTATAGCTTTACTTGTGCGAAACCACTTTATCCAAAAATGTGTACACGGATACCTTCATCCTATGCCTTAGGCTCGTTGATGCCCTGTTGCTCTGGGCCTCCGAGGTTATCTGAGGTTCTTCTGCAAGTGGGAACATCTCTGCCATGCAACGCACAGAACACAGCTGCTAGTCCGGGTGAAAAAGGGCTGCTAGCGTTTTCCTTCAAAACCGTGTCTTCCCCTGAATTACAGAGTCACGAATCACCGAGGTTTTGGGGATTTTTCCCTGATAGAGTAGGAAATGAGAGAGAGAAGAGAAGAGAAGAGAAGAGAAGAGAAGAGAAGAGAAGAGAAGAGAAGAGAAGAGAAGAGAAGAGAAGAGAAAATAATCCAAGCTAGGTTTTGGGTCTATGCTGGAAGGTTTGTGGCCATTTTAATGTTTTATTGCCTGTAGAAAACTCTGTCGTTACCGCCCTGAGGGTTTTCTTTCGTTGAGAGAATAAAACGGGAACAACCACTCGCCCCCCCCCCCCCCCACCAC
>VZTG01009268.1:64153-88922 GCA_013397845.1 Melanocharis versteri | reverse complement strand
CCAACCCCCCCAACAATAACAACAAAAGGATACGAGAAAAGAGAGCCGAGCTGCCCTTTCTCCCTGTCCCATCCTCTCCTGCCTTGCGTGGGTCCTCGGGGGGTCTCAGTGTCTACCCCAGAGGGACGGTGACACTATTGATGCGCGTGAAAACGAATTATTTGCGACATGAAATAGCAAAGACGAAACCGGGCACGGAGTTCCCTATCAGTTGCAGAGCAAACGAAAGTTTCTTCCTCTCCGGCTCAAAGTTTCTGCGATGAAACTCAGTAGGTTTTTTTACACGGCGGATCCGAGGTCGAGCTTTGTCCGCTTACACCAAGCGTGGAAATGAAGGTGTTATCCCACCGCCACTGCTGCGAGCCACGCAAGTGCCGTGCCGCAGTTATCCCCAGCAGCCCGCGCCGCTCCTCCGCCAGAAGCCGCTCGGCGGCACAGCCGGGGGCGGGAGGGTCCTGCAGCCCGGGCTGGCAGGGCAAGGGGGCCGCTTTTCGCTGTCCAGGTTTCGTTTGCAGAGCGGCTCTCTGCTGCAGCTGCGGTGTAATATGAAGAGAGTAAAACCCACCCAGCTCATTTACAAAGTTGAGGCGCAGCAATACTTAATGCAGAACAGTGCTGGAAATACACAATTTTTATTTCCTTTGGAGAAGAACGCTGTTGCGAGATTGCCGCCCGTCGCCACTGCCCTCCTAAACGGGACTCGCCGCCCGGGAAGGGCAGAGGCCCCTCGGCGCAGAGGATTTTCTCCCCTCGGGGCTCTGGCAGAGCCAGAAAACGACATTTCAGAGTGACTTCTCCATGGGTTTTCTGCCAAATGCAGCGATAACGAGTAACGCAGGGACGATGCGGCGCCAGTCGCGGTGCTGAGGGGCATTTTGGCTTTCCCGTCGTGCTCTGACTCTGCCCACATACCCCTTTTCCTGCACGAGCTGATGTCCTTGTCCCAGAGCCTGTAGGTGTCCGGCAAGGGTATGTCCCTGCCGGGACCCCTATCCGGCCCCGAGGGACGCGTGCATCCCAGAGGATGCGGAAGACGGGCGGCTCGCAGCCAGCAACCCAGGACGTCGGGTCATCCCTTGTTGCCTTCCTGCAGCTGTTCCGAACCCGTATCCCGGCTACCGCCCAGGGAAAAGGCACAGCAGGACCAGCGCCTGGGCTGCAGGAGCGCCCCGCTCCCGGCAACTGAGTCCCGATGGGGGGAACCCCCAGGCTGGAGAGCCGGATACGGCCTTTACTGTCCATGGGTTGTCCCGAAACGGGTTCTTTCACCCGGTGTGCAAGAAGCCGATCCACACACACTGCCCTGGGATTGCTTCCTGCGGTGAAGCCGGAGGGAGGGAGTGCGGGAATTTTGCTGCGTACAGCACTGCGCTGAGCACCGCAGCGGAGTCGCAGCAGCTATGGGCGGCTCCACGCTCCACAGGGGCTGCTCGCTCTTGGCCGCCGCTCAGGCTCCATCGGGAGATCCCAGTGTCACCGACTTGGCCCTGGCACAGGGACCATGCCACAGGCCCTGCTGCTGACCACCCGCCCCTGCCACTGCCCTGGTCTTACTAGTGTTTCTCTTGACAATTTTCCTCCTCACCAGGGATGAGATTTGAAATATCCCTGTGTGGGACATTTGTCCTCGGGGCGTTTTAGGTCCTCTCTGAGCACCCAATAAGGCAGAAAGTGCTCAGCAATGGGAGAGGGAAAATAAGGGCTGTGGGAAGCGTGGGCTTTTCCTGCTGCTTGTAGGAGACCTACATGCTTGTGACCTATATGCTTGTAGAAGACGTACGTGATGGAGAAAAGGGTGATGCCAACGCCTCCAGAGAAAGTTTGCTGGCAAGAGGTCCAAGAATAATTGCTGTGAAGGACCCCATGCAGCTCTGCTGGAGATGCTGCATGGCGAATTTCCACACCCCTTGACCAGGGCTTCTCTCCGTGGTAAAGGTCGATGGTTACCCTAAATCAGGGAAATCACAAGTGTCTTCGGCAGGAGGCCGACCCGGAAGCTCCCCCCACCCAGGTCCGTGCGACATCTACTGAATCCCTCTTGGATTCCCGGATGGAGACCTGGAACCAAGGCCTAACCCAGGCGAGTGACCTTTTAGCTGCAAGACCTGCTGCCGGTCACTTCGCAGAGGCAGCACGGGGTGCCCGAGGTGGGGCTTGGGTGCAAATTCATTGATTAGTTACCATATCTATGAACTCAGCAACCACTCAGCATTTTGGGAAATTCGTCTCAGCTTCATTGTCAAAACATGCTAATCTTTGTCCGACGTCTCTCTGACTTCATCCAGAGTTCTGTGAACAGCCTCTTAGTCTCTGGATATCACGGCGTGAACCACACAGTTTCTATCTCCCTCTTCACATATGCACAAACACCCTCCACCTACAATAAGATGAAATGTCACTTAGGGGTAAAAACCAAGCAACATCCAGTTTTCTGCACATTTGAAGGGTTAGTTTGTTCTTTGTGTGCACACAATTTAGGATGATGGTGGAGGTTTCCATACAATTAGAATAAGGTGCCCTTTCTACCTTATAGTTTTTAATCTCTGCCTTCCACTACTAAATTGTGACTATCAAAAGAAAATAATAATCAATGTATGATAAATACCACTCCTGATAAATATAGTTGCAAAACCAAATAATTGCAATGTTCTGAATGGAAAATGAATTTAAAATAATCAAATAATTTCAGTTGAATTATTAATGTATTGGTGTTGTGAATTTATACTCATTTTGTATTTGCACAGTTACAGCAACATAGAAGATACAAAAAATGCTATCAAGACTAGCTTCCTATATTAATAACTGTACAACCTTCTTTTAAAATTTTGTGGATGTTTTCTTCAAGTTTAAAATTTCTCTGCCTATTACCTTCAGTATTTCTATGCCTATATGCATAAAATACAGCTCCTCATTTGCAAACAAATCTGAACATTCTCTTCGGAGAAAAAAAGTGCGAAAGAGGTAGAATTACATTGGGAATATGTAATTTAAATGATAAAAAATATTTTTAGTTCGTCTTTCAAGAATGCTTTTGTTAGAAGTCAGATACAGTTTTTGTGCTCGTACTGCCCGGTTTGTATTTTCTTTGAATGTACAGGTGCACATTGAATTTCGTTTTCTTTAGGTGGATGGATCTAGCTATATGCATGCAAGCGCCCACTCCTTGGGCTAAGGGACAGGTGTTAGGTTTTTAGGACGTGCAGATTCATTGGCGGTGGGGAAAGGAATTTACATGCTCTGGGCTCTGTATTAGCGGATCGGCGTGGAAAGGTCGAGCGCAGGGACTGAATGACGCTTGCTCCAAGCGCCCGGCTGTGTGGTGAAGTCGGACCCCCGCCGTGACACTGAAGGGTCGCACGGGTTCTTTCCCGCAGGAGCATCCTTTTCCAACCTCCCCAGGTGACACCCGCCCGACGCCAGCTCAAGGCGACCACATGGAAACTGCGTAAACCTGTCTCTTCTGCCCCGCTTTCACAGCGGCTCTTTCCCTCCTCCCAGTCCCGGGGGCGATTCCCGGCTCCCGCGGGACGCAGCCCCTGCTTTTTGTGACCCGTACCCGGAGGAAGGGGACGCAGTGAAGCAATATCGGCTGTGAACGGGGTAAAATTCGCGATCGCTCGGGTCTTTATCACTTCGCAGAAGCCAGCTTTTTGGAAGGGAAGCTGTACACTGGGTAGTCTCACGTTGCCCACCCCATCCCTCACCTCCAACTGGAGCACCCCTCGGAAAGAGAGGAGCAGCGGGGGTGAGGCGTCGGGACCGTTCTGCCTCGGCACCACGCACCATGGTGCGGGTGCTGCGCATAATGTCCTGCTCGGCTCCGCGGGAGAAGAGAGCCTTGGCCCCGGCTGCCGGGGAGCAGAGAGAGCCTCCGGGCCGACAAATGTCCCCGCTTTCTTTCCCGGCGGTAAGGACATCGGTATGCGACAGCCCTTTCCCATTGCACTATCCACAAACAACGGCGTATATATATGACAGAGAGAGAGAGTTGTATGTATAAATGCATGTGTATGCGTGTGTGTGTTTCCAGCACCAGTTTTGTTTTACACGAACCGGGACGTTTCCTGAGAGCGGGACGTGGTTCCTTTCCCGGGAGATTTGCCGGGACAACCAGCGCAGCCTTTGCCCCGGCTCCTGAAGTGGTGCTCCCCGACTGTGTGCTTAAACCCAATGTGTTTTTTCCTGCTCGTTTATTTTGCTCTTGGTGTGCTTTTGGACTCTCTAAATAAGCTGCCGGTAATATCCCTAAATCCCTTCTGGCGTCAGAAGCAAATGTAGCAAACGCAGCCACTTCTGCCTGTTTTTCCCATCTCTCCTTGAATCTTTGAGGCGGATGGGAAAGGGGTGGGGGTAGACACTACGACAATGTGGACAAAGCGGTCGAGAGAAACATGTTTTCTTGAGTCTGGAGAGTGCCACTTCTCCCGGCAAGAGCCTGCAGAGCGGGCAGGAGTGGGCGGGGTGCCGGGCCCGGCCGCGGGGAGCCCTCCCAGCTCCGCGCCGCGGCGGGCGCAGCCCCCGCCGGCTGCAGGGGCAGCTCCGCTCCGCCGCTTTGCCAAGGTCTTGCTTGCCTGGAGAGGCTGTTGTGCTTCTTCTAGAATATTTCTACACACTGCACGGTAGGAGAAAGTGGTCTGCGAGAGAAATTGCTCTGCCTGCACCCGCCGTCTTCGGGGCTGTCTGAATTTGCAGGAAGAGGAGGCAGGAGCACTACACCTTTGTTCCTTAGGGTATCCTAGTTTTATTCTCTTGCCAGGCTGATATTGTGAATGATTAGCCATTTGTAGCAATACTCGTCTCTTCCTGTTTATCAGAGATCTCTCTGGGAGCAGCCACCACCCTCCAAAACGTCCCGTGTGTGCTTCTGACACAGGGGACCCCAGAAGGAGCTCAGGGTCGGACCTCGATGCCCCCCGGCCCAGAGTGGAGGTGTGATCCCCAGACGCCGTGGGGTTTTTTCACAGGTCTTGGGAAAGCCCCCCTAGGGGAGAAGGAAGCAGGTAATGGAAGTTCCTTCTCCAGGCATTGGATTACGGTCAGGGTGTGTGCCCCATCCAAACCATGGTGCAGCAAGCCTTTGGCCCACCAGGCAGTGTCTGGGTCCCACCCAGAGCTGGGACAAAGGGTGATCCCACTGTCTGCTGGTGACTGCAGTAAGGCCGGATCCCTGCTGCTCCCGCAGCCACAGCCATCGCATTTCCCCTTCTGTCTGCCAGCCGTCCTCTTAAAGTGTGGTTTTGCATTTAAAATCAAGAAGCATCTCGGCAGCCACTCTCAGATTGCTCTGAGCTGTGGTTAGAATAACCCTTGCTTGGTGAATAACCAGGGCAGAGAAAAGTCTCTGAGCTTAACTGTGCTGGGAATTTTCCACTTTCGTTTCAGTGACAGAAACTGTTTTTTCCCTTGGAAAGTATTTCAGGCCTCTGTGTGATTAAATTAATCTGCATCATTTGGGATGGGACATTGCAGTGACAGAGAATGAGGCTGTGGCTTTCTGGTGGGTCATGGCAAGGCTGCAGGCATTGTAATGCAGAGAGTATTCATATGCCAGTGGGCTCTCTCTCTCTCTCACTCCTGTCCTCTCTCGCCTTTGACGAGGTAATACTGGTAATGAAGGAAATACTGGGCTAAGTGTGTTGTTTACAACTCCCTTGTACGCTGGAGTCAATCACACAATATTTGAGAATAACTAGTAAGTTATTAAAGACAGATTCAAGCCTTATTCATCTGGCTTATGGTGCCCTCTGCTTGAAAGAAGGCAAATACTGCATTGATAGTGGTGATGATGATTCCCTTATTTGCTGTAACACAAGACCAGAGGAAACAAGATCAATACACTTTCAAGGAACAGGTTAGCTCTCTCTGATAGCAGGTTTTTTCTTTTTTCATTCTTCCCTCGGCCAGTCCCAGGAGTGTAGATCTAACTTTCTGATTTCCCTCTTTCTCTGTTATCAATATTGCACTTGAAGGAGATCACTTACAGCCAAAAATGGGCTTCTCTGCTCATAGTCTCTGTCCTTGAAGCCCATTTTTACTTTACCAGCACTTCAATATTATTGGAGTCCTGTAGTCCTTCCTGAGACCCAGTGAGTCGCCTCATGAAGCACTTAAGAAATCTCTGGTTTTTTCTGATCTTTCTTCAGGTCTTTATATTTGTCTGCCTGCAAGGATGCAAACCTGAAAACCTTCCCGCTGATCCCCCGGGAAACAGTTCCTTCAAGTTGATCACTCTGCATGGAAAGAACAAGTCCTCTCAGACATACTAGTGTGTTAAAGCCACCAAGGTGATGTGCAGTGCCCAGCTGTGGGCAGAATGCAGCCTTCCCTGCGCTGCCAAGTGAGTGCAAAAGCTGCCTGGCATTTCAGGCATGGTGCCTAACACTTGCACAGTCAAGCCCAGGTTTCCAGGTACGTTCTTTCTGTGCTTAGTTCTACCATCATGTACCAGAGCAAGTAATATCTTATTCATCGGTGAATTTCACTCGGTCTTAGTCATGGAGATGGAATTGCTCCCACACCAACAATAATAGCTTGTTACCTGCGTCCTTTCCAACTCTCCCTATGTGGCCTCCCCACCACAAAAACAAACAGAAGCTCCCAGAAAACAGCAGCAAGTTCAGAGAGATCTGGCTCCTCACCAGTTTGAATTTTACCAGGCAGTGTTTGCTCTAAGACCTTGAGCTATAAAATATCCTTTCTAGTATTGAACTCCTGGGAAGACATAAACCCTTCTGTGCAATGGAGAACTAAACACTTTTTAAATACACTTATCTAATGGATAACAGTTCTGACTTTTGTGCACGCTGCTTCTAGCATGAATCTACCTAGCCTCTGCTTTCAGAGACCAAAGATTAAAATTACTTCATCTTCTAGACAAGTCCCTATTATTTGATAACAGGAGTGGATTACAATTCTTGATTCAATGTCCCACGCTCCCTGCTATTACCCTTCCTTCTGTACCTGCACTTAAATCTGGACATATATGAACACTGGGGAAGAGGTTTTGTGCCTACCAGCAGCTACAATACTTGAGTGAATACTTCAGCCTGGTGCATGGTGATCAAGTCAGGGCATGGGTTGACAGCTGAATAACTGGCCACAGCACCTCAGTACTGCTCTGTGTGCAGTGATTCATCTCAGGTATTTCTGAAATACTTTTCTGACTTTTTATTCTCTTTCATTTAGGTCATATCCAACTCCACATTGCAAGGTGCTGAGTAACAGCTTATGATCCCTATCAAGTAATGGCTCCGGGGTTTGTTTACCAACATCCACTGGAGACTCCAGCTTTTTTGTAGAAACAGAAACTGAGCCCAGGCTTATCCAGGTATCAAGCTGTCACATTCCTTGGGGCCTGTAGAGCAAACTGGCCTTTGTGAAGAATGTTTACCATGGCTGTGAGGCAGCTGTGTTTAGAGAGTAATTTCAAGAAAGTTGAGAAATAACCAGCAGGATTTCCATAACAGATTTATACCTAGCTGTAAGAGAAGAACAACTGTTCATCAATTGGAGCTTTGCATCCATCACAGGTAATGAAATAGCAGTGATGAGACTCAAAGTCAGACAAGGATGCAGGGAAGTCTTCAGGGTCAACTCTAGCCCAGGTTTTAATTTATCAGTTATTTCAGGATTTGTTCCTGAAACATTGATAGATAATTGGTATAGTCCTGATCTCTGTGCCCGTGCAAAGCATTCCCCCCCAATGGGACTGACATTAGCTTTAGGTTCTTACTGTGTGAGCATTGTGCATGCAGCCCCTTTGATTTTTTGCAGCCTCCAGCTTATTAGCTGTAGAAAGATATACTGTCAGATCTAGGATTCAGGAGAGAGCTAGTCACAGAGGCTTATCCCAGCTTCAGGACAGGAGTAAATTTTGCTATAAACAGTATCCTGTGTGTAAGGAATTCTGCCCATTTCTTTTCCAAGTTGCAGTGCTTTCCATCCCAAATATCTCCTTTTCCATGCCCCTAAGTACCTGATGGAACCAAGCATAGCACATAAAAGAGGACTGAGCAAACCATGAGGAGGTTCATTAAGGATGTGCCTCTACCAAGAACTGACTGTGGAGTATATTGCTTTAACTCACTCACTTAGATACTATTTCACACAGACAGGACCGGTCCTTTAATGGGCAGGCAAATAGATCCGTTGTACTTTTGTTTTGCTTGGAGGATGATTTTTTTTCCTACAAATACATTGTAGGAAAATGCCTCCTACAGACTTTGGGGGAACATTTTAAAGCTCATATTAATGACCTCCTTTCAGAGGTGAAAATTTTTCATCTCCTGTAATTAACTCAAGATTTCAAAATTTTCCAGACAAAAAGTTGCAGAAATTTTAAGGTATGAATTCTTAATATTTCTACTAAATGCTTTGCTGGTTTTCTTCCATTTTTAACTTCATTGACAATGAAGATTCTTGTCTCACTGTGACCTTATTTTCTATTTTTGCTGTTGGCATTTATTTATGACTAAAACATGAAGTTATCATTACAGCAAAACTGGTTAAACTGCAAAAATGGTATTTGCTACCCAAATGAAATATCCAACTACAATGATAAATAAGTTAAGTAACTCAGATAAAAGATTTATTTTCTCTGTATGAATGCAACGCGCAATATTTTAGAAGCTGTAGGGCCAAGTTTTGCCTTACAATTCACCTGCTGTGTGTTGCACAGAGGGTAGGAGCTACCAAAAAGTATGAAAGAGGATTTATACTATGTAACAGATGACAACTGTCTTGTAAGCTCAAACTCTTGCAGCTTATGCTTTCACTCTGAAGTTCCTTGAGACAGTTATTTGATTTATGAAAGTCCAGTTGGTAACTGGCAAACATGTACATGCAAAAAAACCACAGAAGCCAGCAGCAGCCAAACACAGGCATCTGAAGGCAGAATTTTGTTTCTGAAGTAAAACTGCAAATAATAAAATAGTACTCCCTCACCTCCTCCCACAATGTCCCAGCACCCCCCTGCTGCTCTGTCCCTTAAGTAACTGCAGTTCAGGATGTGGTGGAAATACTGGAAGCAAGGAAAATCAGTCCACAGCTGTTTCTGCAGGGTTTCACTAGGAGGAGCCATACGATACATAATGAATGTGCAGAGCTGTTTGCAACTAGTATACATCTGAACTGCTCCCAGGGCAGCATTTTTGCTACTGTCATTTATCTTTTTAATAAAGACTTTTCAAATAGATCAGAAGGTAAAATTGACACAAATCATTGCGATCCTTTGGTTTCTCAGTATGCTATTTTTATAGACTTCATTCTGCCACCAAGAGGACAGTAACTCTAATTACCACGTCACACACACACCTTATGTAGGACTGTAGTGTTTTGTGAAATGTTCCTGTATCTTCCTCTATATTTTGTACAGCTGTGAGCACAACTGGGCATGATCCTACCTGATGCTTCACCTGCATCAGAAACAATTATCAATAATAACATTATGGGGAGTCAAGAGTAGGAGTGTGACTTATCATATGAGTTCCACAGTCCATCCCTAGGGAAAGCACGGATGTAAATTTAAGGCATTGAAAATGGCACAGACCAACCCTACTCCAGTTTGGAAAACACAGGGGAAAAAACAGTGAATAATGAGGGCGACTGCCTTTGGAAGGAAATTTACCTTACCACTGTGTCCTTCAGGAAGCCCAAAAGTCCATGTGGGCGTGTCCTTAGAGAAGACAGCCGCAGCTCAGCCTCCTGTTTTACCTCCTGGACTGCTGTGTCCCTCTGAGGTGAGTAATGCTGCATGTCTGCTTTTAGGTGCAGGGGTAAAGGTCCGTAACCCCTTCCCACTTCTGATAAGAAATTTTTCCTCAGGCAACACGAATCACTTTTCCCAGCCAGTAAACTCTTGAAGGCTGGTGGCAGAGGGGTGGCAGTACCATATGCAGGAAGTACAGCTGTCAGGATCTCTAACCCGGCAAGGCACACATCTTCCAACATCTGAGAGCCTCTAGGCAGCTGCTACACCGTTCAGAGAGTGGAGAGAAAATCTGCTGTTGGAGTGATTCCCAGTGATGGTTAAGGGACATGTCCCTGTGTGGGCTGGAACCGTGTGGGTAGCTGATATCAAATATCAGCATCAGGAACCCTTGCTGGGTCACCTTCACCAGCCATAAGGGACGTGGAAAGTCCAGTGAATTATCCACCAGTGTCATTCTGCATTTTTTCTGTTATAGGAACCACAGCTGAACTGTTCAAAACCCCTGAAGTGTTTACTTTTCAATTCTGTACTATATGAGGGGCCCAAACTACACTAATAAGGATGTAAGAGAACAAAAAATAAATATCCCATATGCACATTTGCGATGTACACAAAGGCATAAAGTTTCTTGCACAATTAGAAAAAGTCACATATGTGAATGAGTATTTTTTTAAGGAAATAAATTGCAGGGTTTTTTAAAACGAGCATTTAAACATTCTCCTTACAGTGTGTTCCTTGCAAATGCATGCTGGGGGGTTAGATGTCTCCCTGCTTAAACTTACTGTATTAATTCTCTTTTCAGACAGACTCCATTGAGATCTCTGTGAAATGACTGATGTGACTTACCAGTATCATACAAGCTGTTCCAAGAATATCAGAAAGGCGCTGGAATATGGCAGGGGAGATGTTTCTGGGAAGGTTTTACCCAGTGATGGAAAATATATTTGTGTTATTACTTTAGCACAAGTGTCTTCTATAATGCTAAGGTTTGCTTTCAAATAAAACATAAATTGCACATCTGGTTGGAAGAAATAAATGCAATAGTGCTTCAAAGACGATCTGTCAGGCTTAAAAAGCAAAGAGATGAGGATTTATTGGTGTTTTTATTATTAACATAAAAGCCTTGGGATCTCAAAATAGACCAGAGTTATAGGTAAATATGGGTTCTATTTTCTTCTTTGTTGGCCTTAACGTATTATTAGCATCAAGCTGAAAAAGAATCATCTGAATGCTAACGTGTTTACTGTGTGCACATGGATCTTAGCTTAATCAATACATAGAGGTAAAAGACTGTAGAGAAAAGTATGCGCTACAGGTACATCCGTCATCTTAAACATGTCAGACAGTGTCTTCATTCTTGAGATACTATTTGCTTAAGAAACCCCAGTTTTGTACTTTCCCAGTCTTTCAAGACCTTTGTGAAGCAGCAGTGGTCTGCTTCTGTGCAAAGGCTTAGAATGGACATCTATTTGCAAATGAACACGCAATGAAGGAAGCGGGAGTTTCTGAAATAGATTACTTACAAAATTATAATTTGAGGGAGCTGGGATAAAAATAAAACACCCTGGTTTTGAAGTAATGAAGTGGCTTGAAGTCATGCACATAAGATTTCCTGCCTAAGCTGCTGGTGACTCCAGCCTCCTTTCCAGGAGAAAATTATCCTATGCTGGTTAAAACCTTGCATGAGTCACTCAGAGGTGTTGGAGGGGGCTGTACAAATCCTGGTCCCCACTTTCTCCTAAAAATTGTCTGCAAGAGATTCAATTTTGCAGTGTCAGGACTGGTTTGAATCCTTCATGGGATTTAAATAAAATCCTTGCCAACCCCTTTTCTGATTTTATAACAAAATCTGACCTATGTGTTAAAGTGAGGACATTGTTTTGCTGGATTATTGCTTAATAACTAAACGAAGAAATATTAAGTACAAATTTAATGACTCATACAGTATTTCCAAATGACATGTACTATAAAGTCCCATTTACATCTACCACACTGGTGTTTAACTCACTTTCCATTATTCCTGAGGCTATTAATGTCAGTAATTACAGGAGGTAACATGTCTAATATCGAGTGTATTGTGGAATAAAGCAAGGTTGAGCTCCTGGAGTGTGTTTTATATTAAGTACAAAAAGCTTCTGATACAGTTAATGTAACTATAAATCTTAACTCAAATGCTTATATGTCTCGTTTATGACCTGAATAAACTCTGAGGCAGAAGCAGGGCAGCTGACTAGCCGCTCGCTGCCAAACCGCATATTCAGCGGAATATGCACTTACAATATCCTTTTCATATTGCATAATAACAGAAAGACAGAATAGAGGCTGAGTGTTTTCTCTAAATTAAGTTGGGTTTTTTTTCCAGAACACTGAGTTTAATGGTAAAAAAATCCCTAAATACACACAAACTTTAAAATCATAAATATACAAATAGAAAATAAACCTCAGAATAGTGTGGAGGATTTTTTTTCAGTGGAAATCCAGCCTGTGCTTATGATAAGAGCTGCTCTACCAGTTTTGATGTATTTAATATTGAACACTCTGCAGCTTGGAGAATGCACATCGCTCTGCCCCTTTGGGGAGGCTGCTGGACTGGCCTGGGTGTGGAGGTGGCCAGAAGCCACAGTCACCTCTGGAAGAGCTGGCATTCACTGTCTGCGTGAGCTGCCAAAGGAAAACGGGGCTGTGAGGGCAAAGGAAGGCTGTGCTGTACGTGACTGATAAGGTGATTTGGTCTGACTTTGTGCTTGCTTGCACTCACTGTTGCACCCCCCTGAGCAGACAGCCTGAGCAGGAATAGTGTGTGCTGAGAACAAGGCAAGCACCAGTTAAAGCCCTGTCTGGGCTCAGACCTCCAATGTCGGTCCCTGTGTGCTGTGGCACCCATGTGTCCCCAAAGATCAGCACGCACTTGGTGAGGTTTCAGCCCAGGTACCTGCAGCATGAGGGTGGCTGTGGCATGGGAGCCTGCAGGATGAAACGGACTGAAATAATTTGATCCACAAAAAATAAGATTTAGGGCAAGTTGCGCTGGAAATCACAAAACTAGGCTCAGAGGGAGATCAACTACCGGAAAGCAGAAGCCCTACTTCAATCAATTTCCACTGAAATCTACTCCTTTGGATGGGAAGTTCTCCTTGAAGACTTTGGGTACAGTATGATCCTTTAATATTAAGCATGCCAACATTTAAATTGATGATGCTATTTTTTTTAGAGCTATTTACAAGGGGAGTATTTCCCTCTGAATTTGTAATAAATCATGTAAGACATCTATTCATTCCATTCCCCTTTAGAAAGAAATATTTGGTAGTTTAAAATATTTAATGTAGTGGAAAATCTAAAGGGAAAAATAAAGCATCAATAGACTATTTCAGCAGCAGAAACCATTTGGGACCTGCTTAACCACCTAAGCTCTTCTCCAAATTTATTTGGAAAGGGGCATTTAAAGAGCTCATCACTTTCCTTCTCCATTTTCATATGTGTAGCATATGAAATAGTTTAGCTTTGTACTCACACTCCGAGCTGATCTTGATGGTGAACTGAAGTAACTTGAGATCACTATGTCTTACTCTCTATGACAGTTCTGGAACATTTGGTTGACTAATTACCTTGTTACTAGTCAGCTTTTTTAAAAAAATATTTGACTTTATTTATGAACGTACATGCACAAGAAGGGTAGGAGCCACACACACAGGATACCATTTTAAAACAGAGGATTTATACCGCCATGCTTTCCCTGTGCTTGTGATAGGAAAACTACACAGGCAAGGTAAAATTTTACTCATGTCCAGTACCTCACCCTGTCCATCGCTCAGTACAGACCAAACTGAAAGACTGACATAAAGGTGTGATCAAGGTCTGCCTCAGTTAAGTGCAAATTTCCCCCTTATTTCAAGGGTCGACGGTCTAAATTTGAAAGCACATAGTATGGGCTGTGTCTGTTTCTGTAGCAGTGTCTTTGTACAGATATAGACATAAATATATCATATATACATATTTACTTACCTCTTGTGTTGAAGACAAAAGCTTTATGCAGTACCCGAACATTAAAGCATTACTTTTGAAAGCTGAACCCCATAAACTGCAGCATGTACTTTCTCCCCACACCTTTATTTCTATTTCTTTTCAGTAATGTCTGGCTTAGCAGAGTCTTGCATTCTTCAGAGGTAGCTCAAAAAGAAATCCAGGCAGTGACCCTACCTCTCAGCACTCTACTGCAAACCCCTGCTGAAATCCTGGTGAAAAGCTACACAACACTGAATCACAGCATCGGTGTCAACACTACATACATATGCATTTACTCAGCCAGAGAAAAGTATGTTCCCTAAAAAACTGATTGCTAGCCTCTATAGGGTGAGTCGCATTAATCTGACAGATTGCTTCCAGAAAGACCAGCATACCTATAAGGATGAAAAATGTCTCTCTTATTTATAGTAAAAGTGTTAGCGGACATCCTGAAGGGATGTTATTTTTAAAAAGTAGCTGTTGTAAGGAGGGGAGACACGCTAGATGAAAACAGGTGGTTTTATCCCAGTGGAAGGTAATTTACTTCAGCACTTCTTGGGAGCTCTGTGGCTGCAGGAGGACCAAAGTAGAAGAGGATGATGAGAGAGAAATACAGGCCAGGTATCAAAAGGGGCAAGGAAACAGGGATAAGGCTTTGAAACTTCACATATGGTCAAAAACCTGGAGCTAAGAAGCAGAATTCAGGAGGTGGAAGGATGAGTGTGGGGACGCAGGGGAATTGGGACTTAAAACCCAGATGGGAGAGACCAGTACCTTCAGTTAAGAGGCTGAGAGAAAGAACGAGCAATTGAGACTGGCTGGGAGACAGGAACAGCAGTGGCTGAACCTAGGAGCCATATATGAGGAAGGAACAGGATGGGGCACAGATGGTTAGAGGGGAGTAAGGCAGAGCTAGAGGAGGAAGCATTTGTTAGACATTACAGCTCCTTCACTGGTCTTTGCAGAGCAGAAAATGGATCATGAGAACCCTGGGGCATGACACTGCTCCAGTCTCAGCCCCTAGAAAAGGTGTCCTTTGATCCACAGAGAAGCTGGCAACTCATTATTGCTACAAATTACCCTGTTAACTCAGAGGGCAGAAGTCCAAATGGAGAAGCTAAGGGTTAACCCCAATAGCGTGAGGCATAGAGGTGTTAATATGATGCCACATAATAGGATTTTTGTTTTTCCACTTTGCTTCATTAAGAACCTAGGAAATTACCTACAAACACTCTCTTAAGAGAAGTCTGTGAGCTGCCAAAGTAAATATGCAAAGTTAGCAAGTGCCAGAGCTGAAGTTATCTGGGCAGTCTTTTCCCCTTTCACACCAATGCACTGGGAATAGAGGAAGCCATACTCTTTTCCCACAGAGGATGAGTCAGCCTGTATTCAGGCTGCTCAAGATAAGTCAGGACTGTGTAAAGGGAGATGCTCAGCCTCTTACTCATTTGTTTCAGGGGGAATGGTGTGTTTTCAACGAAGTTCAGGGATTGGGGAAAACAATGAACACTATCTTGCTTAAAGCTATTGAAGGTCAGTCTGTAGAACTGGGTGCATCCATGCCTGCTTGTGCCACATATCTCTTGTACAATATCAGTGAATTCTTACACTGAATTTTGCACTATGGTCACTAACTGCATGTTCCCAGTTATATGGATATCTGACTTGAGGCTCCAGGGTCTGGTTTGGAAAAGAGCTGAGCACTCACAGTTGCAGCAGGACTCAGTGGGAGCTCTGCTCTGAATATCTAAAAAAATTACATAATGGTAAGTACTCTGGCAAATTAGGAGTCTTAAACTGAGCACAAAATCACTGCACTTCTCTGTTCTTTTATTTTCCAGCTGTAAAATGGGGATAATAATAGGGGTGATCTGAAAATAAATACACATTTGTGAAGTGCTTGGAGACTACAGTCATCAAAATCAGGGGAAACAAATTAAATTAAAACTCTTTCTTAAGATCAACATCAACTGGTCAGAAGTTAATTGGGATTTAGGCCACATGTTAAACACATGGAGAAAGCAAAATATCTAATGGCTTTTCAATAAATAAATGACACCCATCCTGAGCAGTGAATGAGCTAGGGATCCTGTGGGAAAGGCATAATGTGGTCATGTATGTAAAGGTGGCATCACAGACATGCATATGGAGAGAGCATACACAGACTCCTAAGGGTGGCTATTCAAATTGCTGGGCAATTAATACCACAATAAAAATTATTAATATTATTTATGTGGAAGTGGGATTAGGAATAAAAATGCTTTTGAATTATCTTTCCTTTTGGGAGATTTTGTGATTGAAAGCAAGCTAAATATTGCCTGTATGTGGCATTAGCCAACCCTAATCCAGCCCAAAAAAAACCCCCCAAACCCAACGGTATGTGTATACGCTGTTACAAAAAACTAATAGCAACTGGGTGACTGCCATATATTACCTGGCACACTGAAACTGTAAAGTCTGCTTTCACCATCAGAGTGTGACTTATCATCTGGAAGTGATTTAGTTGTGCAGTTACCTTTGGACTGCTGGGGTTTTTAGGCTCTTTACTAGCAAGCAAATAATGATGGAGAATAAGACTTTAGCACTATCAAGTAAACAAATAATTGGGCTAGAGATTTCGAAACCAGAGGTGAGAAGTGATTTTGAAGCTAGTCAAAACTCTGCAGTTTTTATCCTCCATGGTTGTTATTAAAAGTAGTTCTGAAATCCAGATCTCTGCTCTCCCTTGCTCCCCAGCTTCCTTTTCCCTTTACTACGTGGTATGCAGGGAACATTGCTTGAAATATACTGCTGCTCAGCTCTGCACAGCCCATGTCCATAAACCGAGTTTGTTTTCTGAAGTAATTTGCACAGCATAGATCTATATTCTCCTCTAAATGCACACACCTGTAATTTCCATCAGCATCACTAAGAGCTACTTGTATATAATGAAGGGAAAATATGTGCTACACTGGGCACTTCACAAGAGAATCTCTGAATGGGTTCATGTTACCTCCATCTGACTGAAAAAACCATGAAAAGCACCTCCGATAAATTTCTTATGACTGGTTCACATGGCAGGTGGCCCTCCATTAGAAATAGAATAGTTATACCTGACTTCTCCAATATTTATGAACTGAGGACAGAAATTTCAAGAACATATCAGCCCAAAGGCATCATTGTGTGTGGGATCAGAGCTTTCATATGTACTGCATCCCAAAATGCTTTTGCAGAGTTATCAGGCACAGTTAGTTTAGCAATAAGTAAATGCAGAAGAAAACAGAAATTAGAAAGTGATGACAACTGAGAAGATACTTACTCATAGTAAAGGTTGAATTAGGTTGAAGCAGAGGAATACTGGAAAGCAGTTTCAAATGCAGGAGCTCCAGGGATTTTACACAACTGAGGTGAGAGTATAAAAAGGACCAAAGGTGATGCCCTAGCCACATTCACAGGAAGAAAGGAATGAAGAGGGAGTGTGACAAACAGGTGAGGTTAGAGAGTTGACCTGATTTTTTTACTCTTTTTGTAACAAAAATAATGTGACCAAGAGTACCAGGGATTGTCCTTCTGTACTTGGCACTGGTGAAGCCATGCCTCAATTCCTGTGCCAAGTTCTGGGCCTCTCACTACAAAACAGAAACTGAGGCCCCGGTGTGCATCCTGAGAAGGGCAATGGATGTGGTGAAGGGTTTAGAGAGTAAGTCGTACGAGGAGTGGCTGAGGGAGCTGGGATTCTTTAGTCTGAAGAAAAGGAGGCTCGCTTGTTGAGACCTTATTGCTCTCTGCCAGGACCTGAAAGGAGGCTGCAGCCAGGTGGGGGTTGGTCTCTTCTCCCAGGCCACTGATGACAGAATGAGAGGACAATAGCTTGAAGCAGAATTTCTTCACGGAAAGGGTTGTTAAGGGCATTCCCAAGGGCTGCCCAGGGAGGTGTTCAAGAATCACAATCACCATCCCTGGAGGTGTTCAAGTAATGACTGGACCTGGCACTTGGTGCTGTGGTCTAAGTTAACAAGGTGGTGTTCAGTCAAAGGCTGGATTTGATGATCTTAGAGCTATTTTCCAACATAAATGATTCTGTGATTCTGTGATTTTTCTAAATGTGACTTAGCATATATCATTATTTAGTGACTTTATAAACCCCCATTCTCATGTACTCACTAGGAGTTGTGTGGAATGAATTTCTTAGACTACTCTGGGGGGGAAAAAACCCATCTAAGTAAAACTTGAAAGGTGTTACAGACATACCATGCTGAGATCACATTTTCTGAATATATTTTCTATTATTCAGTAGATGAAAAAATACATCTTTTGCTCAGATCATATTTTAAAAGAAAATTCTTTCTTAGGAGAGTTGCACAATGCTGTAAGTCATTATTCAGAGAGGTTACAATTCTTTGTCCAAGGAAGTTTTTAAGGCTGAGCTAGAGACAATCATGGCTGGCCTTATCTGCTGTTGGGGATGGTAGGAAGTGCATGCCAAATCTTGCAGTCCCCTATTTCTCAAAACCAGCAGCAGCAAGGGAAATGGGCACCATGCATTCTTCTCTGTGGAGACACCCCTCTGTCTCTGACACCCGCCATCAACAGGAAAAATTACACTGAAATATAAGATGTGAGAAAGCATTGCAGGAGAAGAGTTTAATAAATTTTAGATAATATGTTTCATATTTGCTTCGAAGGGTATAGCTCATGAGTGACATGAAGAATAGCTCCCAAACCATCAAACTGGTTTAGTTTTGAAAAGTATTTAAAATAGGTGTAGCATTAATGAGGGATCCCTGAGAAGGGCAGCCCTGGAACAGTAATGCTGCCTCATGCCTGAAAGAGGTCAGGGGTGCCAGAGAAGACAGGGGAAAGGATACTTGTTCTGTGAATCCCATGAGACTTACAAGGAAGCTGCTTCCTTACAGAAAAGATTTCAGCTGCTCCTCACCTGTGGGTGTGCAGGGCAAGGGGTACCTTCAGGGTCAGGTGCCAGCTGTGAGGAATGGAGCAGGGTGCTGTGAAAGTCAGCGGTATGGGCTGCTGGACACAGGACACACGGGCAGAAATGCACTTACATACTTTCAGCCTTTCACAAGTTCTGCTCCACATAGTTAATATTAAATATTAATCTGTTCTGGGACAATTTTTCATGAGACACTGCCATCCTTATATGTGCTAATGCCTCCAGCATCCTGGGAAACACTCTTTCTTGACTAGCTGCATCAATTTTTCTAGGGGGAATGGGTGTGGGACACAACAGCAGGTTTTGCTCAGCAATTATGCAACTGATATCCATTTCCTAACCAACAATCAGACAATAGCTGAGATTATGCCCAGAGTAACCAGACCAGGATCAGGCCTACAGTGTGTGATGTGGTGTCCTGATAAATCCCATGCAGTCAGCAAAAGAATGAATCACAGCAATGGTGCATTCAGAACAGTTTAACAAAAGGACCGAGAGAATCAGTGGTCTGGATTTCTGTTGCCTCTCTGGAGACATTCAGAAGGCTTACGCTCCTTTTATTCCTCAACAGCTGGTCCCACTCCTCTGGCCATGGGGCCCAGTATGGCAGCCCAGGCCTGCAGTCCCCTCCACCCTCTGACCCTGGCTGTCCAACAGAGTC
This sequence comes from Melanocharis versteri, assembly GCA_013397845.1. Classification (NCBI taxonomy): domain Eukaryota; kingdom Metazoa; phylum Chordata; class Aves; order Passeriformes; family Melanocharitidae; genus Melanocharis; species Melanocharis versteri. The sequence goes on along the minus strand of VZTG01009268.1, from coordinate 69,617 downwards.
CAGAGCCAGGGAGACATTATGGCATGATGAGCTCAGCATGTGCAGGGCTGTGGCAAACTGGTACAAGTTGAGCTCAACACATTTCACATCCAGAATGTGATCTCTATCCTGTGCATCTGTGATTGTCAAGACAAAGAGGCTTTCACTTCCTTTTTTTTCAGTCTCTCCGAAACAGGAGAGACTGTCAGATTTATGACCAGTCTTGGATATAGGCAGTTGCACAGATTAAAGTACTGAGTAACAAGTGACATCCCCTCAGCTGGGCTGCTGTAGCTGAGTGTATGAGTGCTCTTAGCACACTCCAGATGCAAGGGATGGTGTATAAGTGTGTTAATGAACCCTCATGGATATGTACAGGGCTTCAGCAGCAAACAAAGAGCCAGAAATTCTTCCATCCTTCTTCCCTGCCTTAGAGAGAGGAGATTTGCAACTACGATCATGACTACTTCACTAATTGAATTATAACAGGATTTACTTTACCGAGCAGATCCAGAGAAGAGTAAGGTGGTATAACACATCACACCTGCCCCTCACCCACAGGTACAATTCTTTTAAGGGTTTTAAAGGGCTATAATTGGCTCTTTGGTTAAGTGGCTTGACAAAGTTACAGAACTAGCAATAGTTATTTCTTGGGAAAAAAAATCCAAGCTTGAGGCAATGCGGACACTCTTAACTCTGTCATATTTCAGTGCTTCCAACACCTATGTAAGATATTTGGCTAACATACCAAGAGAAACTTTTTGATGAAGACCATATATTTAAATATACAGAAAGGGATCAAAGAGAGCTCATGCCACAGATCCCCTTTGTCATATTTTAGAGCAAAGCCTGATACCTAAAATATTTGCCCAAATTTGCCTGAAGCACCATAACTACATGAAGCAGTGTGTAAGGTAATGTAGAAAACACCTCTTCAGAAACACTTCTAACACTAAAACAGTTCCCTGCTGCAAGCAGGCACTGGCTGATACCTCAAGAACACCTGTGTGCTGCCAGCTTCTGAACTTTTAGTGACCAGTGAAACTTCCAGACATGTCCTTTCTGCACTTTTTTATTGGTTAAGTTCACAGAAACCCCACTTAATTATTGCATAATGCCTTCATGAATCAAGTTTTTACTGTGCAATTCTAGTTGCAGTAAAATAAGTGTGCTTCATATGTTAACAATTACAAGCTAGATTTATAAAACATCACACAATGTTTGCATTGGCTTTTCTAACTGCTTTATTCACAAAACAGTGTTAATACCCCTAAAATAAATTCACCTTCCTTCTGAAACTCACTAAACTCTTGTGTCTCTGCACAGATAGCTCTTTAGTCCCCACGCATTCTAGGAATGTATCATGTAAAATAAAGATGCTATGCTCCTGCTACTCTGTTTTCCTTTTCAACCAGGCAGATGTGTTAGACATGTCTGGAGGCAGGTCTCAGCTGCATTTCACTGGGTTTGAAATTACAGACAGATCATCCATGATGGACTCAGTCCTAGAGAGTAAAAGGAATTACAGCAAGGATCTATGCCACTATAAAAGGACACCAAGAAGAACTTTGCTTTGAAATTCTAATCTATGCTGCAAGTTCAAGTTTGCTGTGCTTCTACTGGCTTCAATGAATGTCATCTGTACTCACACAGCTGTAAAATATTATTTATACCCACAAGTCTAGTGGGGTCAGAGCTCCACAGAAATGGTGTAATGGAAGAAGCCAGAGAGTTGTCTTGCTGTGAGTAGAGGACTGTCCACAATACAAGGCAGGTCCGTAGCAACAGAATTTTGGTTTTGCAAATCACATTTCACTTAGGCAGAAACTCAAATTAGATTTATTTTGTAAGAAATACCTCTTTTCTTATTTAATACAATCTGAACTTTTGAAAGTAATTTTCTGTTTTATATTATAAGACAAAATAATTTGTTTTCTAATTCCTTTTTTTTTTTTTTTGCAAAGTTTGGCTTATTTCTGTTGCTTTGGTATTTGTTTGTTTGTTTTTTTAATGTGGACACACATATACATTTATTTAGCATTTTGTAGAACACGATTTACAAAAGAGACAGCAAGGAAGAAATTGTTGATGGAGGGGACTCTGCATAAGCAGGATATCGCTGCTTTTTGTGGATCCTAAAAATCATAGCAGTTTTACCAAAAGCCAAGTGAATTTCCTGATTGGAACATGTGATCAGCTTGGAAAAAGTGTGGTTTTGTGCAATCTGTTTCCTGCCCAACTACAATTTTGCCTTTGGCTACACTAGCACCACAAGTCATAATCAATCAAAGTTCTTGTTTTTGCTTTTGGAACCAAGCACTCAAGTTTTTTTCTGTGAAAGCCTTAATGGTGGGTATATGTGTAAGTGTGAATGTTTTCCTACGTCATTCATATTAATGAAGGCTTGCAGGTGTATTTGTAACACATTTTCTGAAGCAACCTGCAGAAAATATTTTTTCTTCTCCTTCTCTTTATGGAGACAGGCCCCCTCCAGCATCTGCATATAAAATCAAATTTTGTGGCAAATCTGACATTCCATACCCCCAATCAGACCATGAACTTGTACTAAGTTTAATCTCTTCTCTAGAAAAATGGTCTAGGAAAAGACTCAAACTATTCTCCATTACAAAAGAAACACACTACTAAATGAGGCATAGCAATACTCCTTCAGATTGACCTAATCAAAACAAATTTGTTTCTTCTTCCATCACTTGAGTAATAGATGTTGACAGAGTCACTGAATTATTTGGCTCTGAGTCTAGCTGAAATTTCTCTTAATGGTGAGTATGAGATAAATGTTACAGATGTGGCTCGGCCTTGAGCAGCAAAGTGAGAACTTCCTTCAAATAGGTGATATAGCCGTCACTCTTGTTACCCCAGGGTTCTGAGGTTTTCTGAAATAAAAGCACAGAAATCTGCTGCAAAGACACACAGTATTTGCCAGAATGTGCTATCCCTGAGAACTCACCAAGCCTAATGAAATGTTTTCCTCTTTTCTCTGGGGTTGGTGTCAATGTTCACATTTTCCCACAAGAAGAGTGATTCAAAGCCCAGAAGCATCTCTTCCTGGACTGGTAGGAAATCTTAGACCAGGAATTTGGAAGGAGTAACCCAATGGTGCTCACCTAGTGAGGCTCTTCTGCAGAGCATTGATAATAATGAAAATCAATAACCATAAGATTCCCCGTGTTTAACAGGGAGATTAACAAGGAATGAAATTCCAGTCAGAAGGAAAACATCAAAATGAACCTCCCCCAGAAAAGCTCTTTTGCCTGAGGTGATGTCTTGTATTTATAATGACCATATTTTACAACATAAGGAGGATTTTACAGATTCAAACATGAGCTTTTACAGATAACTTGTGCAGAAATAGCAGCATGAAGGACTCTTACCTCACATATACAGTGAATTCCTAACTAACATATACAGTGTTAGCACAGAAGAGACAGATGTGATGATATGTCAGATCCTCCCTTTTCTCTGGATACACCTTTTTCCTTGCAGTATTTTGCCTCAAAAATGTCTTACAGAGGTAAAAGCAACATCAGCATCCTCTGTTTCATCTTACACTGCAACAGGAAATTCCATTTAAACGCAAGGAGAAATAAATTACTTTGAGTGTAGTAAAAAATGACAAGTTGCCTGAAGAGTGTGGTTTCTTTATAATGGAGATATCCAAACCCAGATAGACACTGCCCTGAGTAGCTGACCCTGCTTTGAGGGGTGGGATTGGCTTAGGTTTGGACTAGATGATCCCCAGATGTGCCTTCCAACATCAATTATTCTCTAATTCTGCGGCGTTGCAAAACAAAAGAACTAAAAAATGGGACACATCCTAGAAGTTTATTACCTTCTCCCAGTTAATTTCAAACTTCCTGACCCTTACGAGAACAGGGAGGGTAAAGCCCTCTGACCCTGCTCACAGACCTACACATTTTGATTCACATCCTTAAAGATTTCCTGCATCACCAGGGCAATATGTATGATGTAACTGAAAACTTGCACCAGAAGATGTTCAAATGAAGTGCGCCCTTGTACATTTGTGATTGAGTACCTGTACTTTGAGAACCAAATTTACAGATGGTACACCTTCTTCTTACGCTTTTCTGTCCTTCCAGTCAGAACATCCTTGTCTGTGTCCGCCAAAATAATTTCATGCCTTAACGTCATGACTGTGCTTATTTACTTCTTGTCCTGCTCTGAAAATAAAGCAAAGCTCACCTTGATTTCTGAGGGCTTAAGAGCTGCATCAGCAGAACCTTCTGACAAAATAAAACCCCAAAAGCTTAAATTCAAGACCATGGTGTCTTTTCGCCGTATCAGTTCCGATACTGTGTGATTTTTGCGTTGCATAATTACACGTGTTTGAGGGATGGTACATTAACATTTTGTTGTACCGGTAATGTTTTCCAGCCCACCATCTTCAGGTGAGCCAGATGGGTTTGTGACAGTCATGCAACGTATTTCCACGTGTATACTGGTGAATCTGATGTGTCTGTGCATAATAATTGTGATACCTGCAGGTTTCTGTGTCAGTCCAGAGTTCTGTGAGACGCTGATTCTGTTTGGGAGGGTAGAGCTCAGAGCCTTTGAAATACGGGGGCTCCACATATGTGTGTGTGTGTGTATGTGTATATATATATAAATATGTATGTGCTGCCTTTCTTAAGGGCTTAACAAAACTTTGCAGTCTTGTGATTAACATGCAAAAAAACCCCAAATACAGTTATTCCTTTTAGACGTGGGCAATGACTGTGTGACCTAGACTGAAACAAAGAAGGCAAAATATTAAGAAATACTTAAACCCCCCATGATACGCGCTGGATTTTTTTCCCCCTGTGCAGTAAACAGTGAGCCAGAAAACTGATTTCTCTGCTACCCTTCACAGGTTTTTAAACCTCAGCAGAGGTCTGTAATTTACAATCTCACTGAACCGGTGGTGGGTTTGTACCCACTTTGGACAGGCACACAGGGTTTCTACAGATGGGAAGCGCTGGAGATGTGAGCATTCGAGCTTTCCAGCAGGAAATGTAACCTGGGTCAGTAGGCATAGCGGTGGTGTGACAGGCAGCAGAGCCTGAACTACCGCAGCCTCTTCCCGTGAGTTTTGCTCGTGGAAGCGATGCTCCGTTACCTCTAGAGGGGGGTAGATACCTGCGCACTGCTGGAGCCGCGGCTGGAGCCAGCGCAGCCCGGCTGCATCCCCGCGCCTCAATGCCGACTGCCGAAACGCCCTGTAAATGCCACTGCCTCTCCTAGAAAGCATCCCTGTTGCTGGAGTCGGAGGCGCTGGACTGGGGGAAGCCTTCAGCAATCCTTGCTCTGATACCAGATGGGGAGCCTGTGGCATCACCCACGCTCTGCTCAAAGCACGGCCGCAGGCTGTGGGGCTGGGCAGGGCTGAACGGGGCACAGTGAGCATGGTACCACGGAACCTGCTCACTCGTGGTTGGAGCTGGAACGGGGCGCAGCGAGCACGGTACCA
>VZTG01009268.1:49868-64132 GCA_013397845.1 Melanocharis versteri | reverse complement strand
GGTACCACGGAACCTGCTCACTCATGGTTGGAGCTGGAACGGGGCACGGTGAGCACGGTACCGCGGAACCTGCTCACTCATGGTTGGAGCTGGAACGGGGCGCAGTGAGCACGGTTGGAGCTGGAACGGGGCACAGTGAGCACGGTACCGCGGAACCTGCTCACTCGTGGTTGGAGCTGGAACGGGGCACAGTGAGCACGGTACCACGGAACCTGCTCACTCATGGTTGGAGCTGGAACGGGGCACAGTGAGCACGGTACCACGGAACCTGCTCACTCGTGGTTGCTCCTGTGCTGCCTCCAGAGCCCTCCTCCGCTGCGGCGCTACAAGGGCCTGGAGACACCTCGTGCTCTGCTCTCGGGCCCGGAAGACAAGGCAACAAAAGTTAGGTTAAGACCTAACTGAGACCTAGGCGTGCCCACTTGCCTCGCGGGCACTCGGGAAGTGACGTTTTGAGATAGAGATGTGGTTTGTTGGAAGCAGAGGACATGTTTCTCTTGTGGAAATGTCTGTCCCGTGGTTCCGCAGAAGTCCTGAGCATCAGTAATGCAAAATACTGTAAAAACGCGAAATATAAGCAAAAGTAATGAATATAAATAATTCCTCCTGCCCTCCTCATTCCTGCCAGTCGTTCAAGAGATAAGGGAGGAGAATGACAGCTAGCATGGATATTGTATATAAATGATGTCCTGCAAGATAAAATTTTCAAATAAATAAATATTGCAGTATGTAAAGCATCATGGTACCATGGCAAGACTACATGTGAAAGTACAAAATTTTTTTTTATGTAGACACACCTCTATAGTAAGGAAAATCTTACATTGCAAAACAGAAAATTTAGACTCAATCTCTAAACCTTGTGAGCCTATAAATAAAATATTACAAAATATATGTAATATTATTATGTTCTGTAATAATATTTTATAGAACAGAATTGCAGAAAAATACCATCAATTTAACTTTAAATTTCCAAAAATCAATATCTGTGTAACAAAAAGCCCTTTCCTTTTCTTCTTTTTTTAAAAAGAATTTTCAATATTCATTTTATATTGGACAATTTTAATATTCAGGTGGAGAGGGTACTGAGCCATCTTGTCTAGATTGTGCTTTGGACAAAAAAATTTGGACCAGATGATGCTTGAGTTCTCCTTCCAACTTGCTATTCTATGATTATATGGAACTATTTCCTTTCCATGGTCAGAGCAAGGTCCACTTGCTGGCAATCAGGGATTTCTGCACACATGAGAATGTGAAGCTAACATAATACATATATCAGTCAGAATCAATATTTCAAAATTCCTTCTTCAGGGTATCTTTGTGCTTTTACTGATCCTCTTCCCACTCCTTTTTTTTCTGCTGGATCTTTTCGCATCAATGAGGGAGTTTTTCAGCTTTATACCGATTTCATTAAGACATGAGCAGAACCAAGGAACTCTCCATTGTTTTTCCAGTGAGAGTTTCATATTTAGTATTTCTCTGACCTGTGCAGTACCTTTGGCTGGTTTTGGACATAGTAACATTTCAAAGCAATGATTTTTATCCACAACACAAAGATTTCCCTCCTTAATCTCTGTACCTGACTCTTCAGCTAATTCCTCTTTCAAAGGTCATGAATTACCTCACAGAAAACAGAGCAGACCTTTGGCTACATTCACTCCCTTCATCCCGATCTGCTAGGCTGAAAATCTGAGTTACAGAAAATGAGACGGCTGTTGAGTAGCAAAACCTCACAATATCCCTCTTATATTTGCTTTTGTGATCTTGAATGGTCAAGAAGACACACTGTAGTCAACAACAGCAAAAATTCTTAGGCTTGCTAAAATTCTTCCTAGGAAGAAAAACAATCACAGCATTTCTAAGTATTACAAGGTATACTTCAGAAGTGCTGCTTTTTGATCATACACACTTGTTTGGATGTGAAAAGTGACTTGAGGTAAACAGAAATCAAATAAAGATAAAGGTGGTCCGATTTATTATAATTATTGCTGATTCCCTAGAATCTACAATTGTAGTTAAGGTTTTAAAGTATTTTACTTTATGTAATTTGTTGGATTGAGCCATAATGCAATTAGAAGAGGGTGAAACAGCTGAGGTAAACTGTACACCTTTTTTTGCTCGCACGCAAAAGCACTTTTCACCTTCTGAATGAGCTGCAGTCAACCTCTGAGCTTCAGATAATAGACTGTCTTCAGTTACTACTTGCTTGTCAGAGCAATTTAATTTTTTTCCAGAGAGAAAAGTCTAGAAAATATTGGGGATGTTCAGCCTTTTCTGAGTTGTAACACAAAGCTGGTGGCCTGCGTGATTCATCTATGTAGCTTTGCTCATTTGAGGACAAAAACCAAACTAAATATCTGCTTTGGGTCTGAAGTAGTTTATGGAATACTGGGATGACATAAATTCCTTGTCAACAGCTAATCTCACATGAGCCAATTCCAACATCTAGACCCCTCTGGGATAGAAGCCACATCACTGAATGTGGCTGGGTTTGACTCCTGTACATGCTCTAGAGCTCTGTATTTATCCTGCTAATTACCAAAGCATTTTGGGAGCCAGGCATGGACTTCCAGCTTACCCAGTTACCCAACCTGCCTCTGTATGTACCCAACCTCCACCTGGGGCTTGGGGGGAGAGGTGACCTGGCAGGCTCACAGTGGCCTCAGGGCACGGACAGCAGTGAAGGGCAGTGGACAGCATGGTGAGGACAGGGCTAAAACAAAGGGGAAAGAACATTCTCTTTGTTCTGCGAGGCCCCCTGTGGTTTGGGGGTCCCGTGGCCAGCTGAGAGGGGAGAGGAGCGGTAAGATCCTAATGTTTTAAACCCAAGAGAAGTGTGGTCAGGCAAAGGAAAATGCAAATTTCCATGATGTTTAAAATCAAAAGTAAATTAACTATGGAGAACAGCTGTTCCACAGAAACCTGTCAATCTATGTATCATGTTATGTCAGTGGTAACCAAAAGACTAAATTCTGGGGGAAGTAGTCATATTTTGGTATGAGTAATCAGTGGTTGGACAATAACTATTTTTATTAGGACAGAACACAATTTGTAATTTCTGTTTCAAACTTTTGGGAAAACTTCTTTTCCCTTAAAAAAAAAATTCTTTCTTAAAATCAGAATAAAAACATCAAAATTGCTCATGACATGAAATACTTCAAAAGGACACCCACAACAAACTTCAATCTTTTTGCATTGTGCTTGCAGTTTAGGCAGTTTTATTATTTTGCTAAAGTCAAAATATTGCAGCTGTATTGAAGTGCTTTGACCATAGAAAGGCAGAGTACTTCAAGCTGATGAAATGGAATATTCTGATATTTTTCCACTGAGCAACTTAGGTAAACTGTTAGAATCTTACTGAGTCTTCAGACAACAAAGAACTGGCAATGGGCTGCAGAAGGATGCAAGGAGCCAGAGAAATAAATGGAGTGGAAGGTTGACAAGAGCTTTTTACTTACCAGTCTTAAAGGACTTTGTGTGGGAAGGAAAGACACTAAAAATAAGCATTGCTAGGATTCCCTTTCTTTGCTGTCTTTATGCTGCCATGAAATATTTCAGGTCGTTACGAAGAAGGGAATGCAGGCAGAGGGAAAACAGAGTGTTTACTTCTCAAGTTCAGGTCCCAGCAGCTTCCTTGTCCTACTTACAAGCCCCTAACATCTACGTGATTTTTTACTGTTTGTGCTGGTGGGCCTACCCTAGAGGAGGTAGCATAACACCCGCACACAGAACATGTACTTAAAAACCTGATGCATTTCCTCAAGCTTCTGTTCTCCAAGCCTTTTACTGACTTCTGGTATGTCAGTGGCATACAAGCTACTGGCTCCAGCATGCACTGGGCCAGTAATTCTCCACTTGCTGGGAAAAGAACTGTTTATATCCACTCGTTTCACTGCAGAACTAAAGAGTGGACTGTTTAGTTTGGAATCACTGTCAGAACGGAGTGATCTCCTTCATCCTACCTGCAAAGGGAGTGAGTATCAGAAGATTGCCAGCGAGCTTCATTCCCTGAAGGATTTAATGCTGCTGCTGTACATTTAAGCCTGCAGACTTAGCAAGGGTTGATATTTTTCTCAACACGTGGCTTTAAAGGCCTTAAAAACACCAGCTCAGTTTGTCTTTCTATCCTTCTGAACAGGATCAAATAGCTATGCTGCAGGAAAACCTCTGCCAACCTTTTGCTCCCTAAAGCCATACATTCCTGTTAAAAATCACTGTCCCTCATGGCATTTAGAGCTTAATCAACACTTTTCATTCTCCACTGTCTTTTAATTTGAGTCCCCTGAACAATGTTAGTTCTTCAAGACTGCAGTGTGATACGTTATTGAGGTAAAAGGTAGAAGTGCAGATTGTTATTTAAACTAAGGGCCTCACTCTGCCAATAAACATCAAAGTATGTTAAAGTAGATACAAACACAATGCAGATGCCCTGAAAAGGCATTTTGTATTGTCAGAGGAAAGGGATGAGGCCTTTGTAGGGCCGATGAATCTCACAGATTTATAGGAACTTGATTTTTTCCTTCAAAGCCTCAAGGCCTGACATCATATGAATCTAAAAGAAACAGCTTTCAAAGAAGGTTAATTTCTAGCTTTTGAGTATGCAGGATATCATATTTCAAAAGGATCTTAGAAACAAGTTGTCTATTACAATATTATTATAATTAGCTCATTTTAGGGGCAACATTGAAGCATGTTTTTTCATATTACATCTGAAAAAAGCCTGTGTTGAAAATACTTGAGAATATTTACTTGTGTAGTGATCTTAAGAAAGATTACAGTAAGGGTAATACGTTGTTTCTGATGTAAATATATCATTTGGAACTGTAAAACTCCTCTAAAATATTGATGCTAAATGCTGATTATAGTGATTCTTCTTTCTTCTTCTTTTTTTTTTTTNNTAAATGTTGTTTTTGTTGTGTTTTTTTTTTTTTTTTTTTTTTTTTTTTTTTTTTTTTTTTTTTTTTTTTTTTTTTTTTGATAGGCTAATGTATGTCTCAGATTATGTCCCAGGAAAAAAGCTGGAGAGGAAGAGAAGTTCAAACCCAGAGACAGAGAAACCATGCTGCTTACTTGCTGTTTACAGCTTTCTAGAGGAAAAGGGATGGCAAGTAATTTTGAAAGGCCAGAAAGTTGTCAGGAAAAAAGCAGAAGCTGTGGCACTGCCCTTTCCACTGGTGGAAGGCACATAGGCTAGTGCCAACACACCCTGGAAGTTACCTCCTAGCTGCAGTGGCCAGATTGCAGCCTTTAGTATTGTGTTACAAACTCTGCCTTTTCCATCTCAGGTATATTCATAGCTATTTAATAACGAGTGTGTCTTTAAACAGCTCTGTAGAAATGGACAAAGGAGGTAGATTTTCAGCAAAATTTTATGGACTTGTGTTATGGTAGAATACAGAAGCTGTGCCAGCTTTCATTCCGTGGTATAGTTATATAAGACACTGTATGGAAGAAGAAAAAAAAGAAAAAAAAAAGGAAAAGAAATTTTAAAAAATTTAAAAAAGAAAAAAAGAAAAAAGAAAAAGGAAGCAAGGGAGTTTTCTGCACTCTGGATAAAATCTACATTTAGTGCAATCCCTTCTCTAAAATGCTGTAGAGTCTGGAAACTATGCTGCCTGATTCTCTTCTCTGTTATTCCTATTTGTATGATGCAATTTTCTGGCCAGACAAGCCTGACTTGGGCATCCAGCCGGGCTGGGAGTGGACAGTCCATGCTGGAGTGCTGCTGGACGCAAAGGAGTAAGCATTAGCTCTTACCTTCCCTGCTGTTTCTTGGCATGCAGCCTGTTCCCATGACATTATCTGAAGCTGGTTGTGGAGATTTATGGTTTATTTTTATAGCAATATTTTCAAGCAATTATCTTCCAACTTGTACCTATAGACCTCTATACTCTCAGTCTAGCAAAGACTTGTTTCTGTAAATCCACTTGTTTAAGATTTCCCTCATGTGTGCACACTAAACACATTGTTAACCTTGACAAGCAGTTAAACACTTAACCAGCACTGCAGAATTTCAGCTCATTTTCAAGTGTTGTAAGCCTTCATTTCTCCTGTCTGTTCTGTAAGCCTGAAATGGTAAGCAATAAAGAAAGGAATAAAATAGCTAGAGCCAGCAACTTAGCTGGTTTATACCTAGGTAGATCCACCAAGTCAGTGGGGCTATAGAGATATACACAAAAAATCTGGCTTTATGGGAAACAAAATCTCAGTACTCGCTATTAATAATTTTTATTATTAGGTCTACCTGTATTTTGTTTTTCTTTTATTGTTTTGCTGAGTGTGTGTTTATTTAAAGGAGTACTGAGGGCTTATTAGTCAATATTGATTTGAATGTGTTTGAGTTGGCATAGTTGCCTCGAATAAATCAGAATATCTCAGACTAAGACTCGTGTCAGTGAGTGTTACATCTTCACAATGGACTAAAAATCCAGGCTCTGATTCTGTATTGCACTATTATGTTTTACAGTTAGGCTAACTCAAATGATTGGATTAGAGATGAAGAAGAATGATCTGAAGATGCTCTGAGCCAGGCCTCCCTTCACTGGGCACGGTACACAAAATGTAACATGCATTTCACATGCTAGCCATAGGCAGATTCTGTAGCCTGAGTTTCTGGATCTGAAAGAGGGAAAGGGAAAATGTTGCTGTAGTGGTTACTGCACAAGTGAAACACCAAATAGAGCATATGAGGTTCAAAAATGAGCTGGAAGAACACAAACTTAAACACTCTGCGTACAAAGATTAATTACATAAAATAAAAGCTGGAAAAAATAAAAGAACCAAACGAGGCAGTACAGGAAATTTCTAAAAATGTTGCTGTTGACACTAAAGAAAGACAGAATATTTTGCCTGCAGCTGCAACACAGCTGTCACATCCAAACAAATTAAAACCCTCTGAGGACCAAAAACCACAATAAATTGTAACATTATTTAAGTGAAGCAGATTCTTTTATCTACATCCCAAGGCAAATACTTATTTAAGGTGCAAAAAAGGCATCCTGGAAGCACCCAGTGGCGCAAAATACCGTTCTAGGTCCAGGAAAGCTTAAGTGCTGTTTTTGTGGGTGTTGAAATACATCTCCTTGCTGTCTTGCTGCCTCTGTGAGAATGACATGGTTTTTCCATCTCCATTTGAAAAGTCCTCATGGCATATTCTGAGGCTGCTGATTTTGGTGACCTAAGCAATCAGAAGGTGCAGATATGCACCTTTAAAGTGGGTGCTGCAATACTGCCTAGCAGCCTGGCTTGTTTGCTGCTTGGTGCTTCAGACAGTACTGTACAAAAAGAGCAGCTGGGCTCTGCGTGCTGCTGGAGGTTTGCTCCTAGGAATGCCCCAGCCTCCCAATCCCATCTCAGCCGCACTTGGTTACCGAGAAAGTTTTTGCATTCGTTATAAGGTGCTTATCCTGATTTACAAAGCCATTAAAGAGCGGAGCCCAAGTCACCTTTCTGAGTTAGTGACTCTTTACTCCGCTGGTCACAGGCTGAGGTCAACTGCTACAGGTCTCCGTGCATCCTCAATGCTGAGCTGCGCCACTTTGGGTGGTCGCTCTTTCAGCCATTGTGCACGTGGCCCCTGCAGCTCCTGGCAGCACCGGCGCTGTCACCTTCCCTGCGGTCACAGCCCGCAGGCAAGACACAGCTCGGCTCAGCAGCCCTTGGCTGGATGCTAATCACCGTGATTTCTGAAGAGTCGCTGCTGACACTGTTTTTTCAATCATTTCTCTTTAGTGTTTTGAGATGTGTCTGCGAGACAGGCACTAAAAAGAATGTTTGCTTTTTTTCCCCTCTGCCATTCCATTTTTATTTTCTGTTTGCAAATGTAATTCCCCCCCGTGGTACAGCAGGAAAGCATGCATAATGTAACTATGTGAGCACAGCTGAACTTTCCCCCACTCTAAAGAAAACATTTATTATGGACCGAAGCACAGAATAGCTTTACAGAGTACTTCTTTGATTAAATACATAAAATAAACCAGCTGCTGCTGTAAAGAAACATAAAATATTTATCAGATTAAATATGGATCATGCAGTCTTATGTTGACTGTTTAATCTTAAATGCCTACTAAATCAATGCAACAGATCTGAATTCACAGAAGTCATCCTTCTAAAGCCATTATTATTAATTATTACCTAAAGTTGTGAACTGGAATTTCAGCTGTATTGTTAATCAATAGATGTGTTTGCTGACTGGATAAAAAACATGGAAAGGAAACACATTAGGGAAGAAATAAAAAAATAAAAAGAAAATTTTAAAAAAAATTGGAATAAGTCTGCTCTAGAAACAGTAAAGTAGCTTTTTTTTCACTGATGTAAGACATTCCATAATGTGTAAATTATTACACAAAGGTTACTCATTATTAAAGGTATGCCACAAAATGTCACGGCAATAGAGGGTTGTCGTGGGATAAATATATCTCACTTTGAAATACTCTCCATAAATTCCACAGTCACCACAACTTCCATTTAGCTGCAGAGGGCTGGCAGGAATGTTTTGTTTTAAAATTAATCATCCACTGTTCTTCCTTCCTGTCACTAGGCTTAAGCACTGCAATATGAGGGAGAAAATCTTGGAAATGTTTTTTATATTCATCCAATTCCGAAGCCGGGAGGCAGAAAGGGATATTCACAAACCTGATTTGGGAAATATCATAATCTTGAGAATTTCAGTGAAAGCTCTCGCTTAGCTGCAGTACCCAAAAAGTAAACTGCTCTAGCTCAAACAGAACTGACCACTAGGTATTTTAAGTCGTTAGTATTTGACCTGCAAAAATCTACAAAGATATTATCATAAACAAGGGCCCCAGCATTATTAATTCCATGCATTTTCATTTAGGAAGGATGTCAGCACACAATCAGTCACCAGAGAAGTTATCAGATGATTCAGTTGAGTTTAAAATTGTATGCGTGGAGCTGACTGCACACTCCTAAAGAAACAGCTGATGTACAACCTTACTCTGGGATCAGCTTGAAAAGGAGGGCAGAGATGGGGAGGGTCAGCAGTCATTTATTCACTATTAGTTATTGTGTGTTCTTTCAGCCCCTTGGCTTTTTGTACCCCCTGTTTCACTGAGCCTGTGTGCTCACAATTTGTCTCATGCATCAGCTGCCTTCTCTGACAAACCTGCCAGGGGATCTGCTGGCTGTTTTTGTAGGGCATCAAGCAGACTCAGATTCCGCCCTGTTTCTACATCCACAAGGATTAAACTGCTCTCCAGTGCACACTGCCCCTGCCCACAGTAGCCTCAAGGGGAGTACATAACTCTGAAACATCACGCAAGTCCACTCAAGGTCAAAAAAACCTGAAAAGTACATCTGTGAGCATTCATAAAGATTAATTTCTCACAAGGCAGTAGGCTGTGTGCTCAGCAGTTGAGCATTGCCATGAAGTTGTGATGGGAGAGGAACGTGATGACAAGTGGGGGTGAAGTGGTGTGAAAGCAAATTGGATTTATCTACACTGTTAATTGCTGCCCATAAGAAAAATTACTTTTTCCTTTTTTAGCAGTATTAGTGCCTGACTGAAAACTCTATGAGCAATTGCTCCTGGTTTTTTTAATGGGAGCTCCAGCAGTCACATTTTGGAAGCTGTTACTTAATATGATGTCACTGAGTCTGCAGGTGAGTAAAACACCCAAATAACTTTTCTTTTGAAATGTTCTTGCAGCAGCTGTTTCAACACATGAATCATAACTTCTCTGCCTTGAGAACTGCAGCCATTTGAATAGCTTCAGTGAACAAAAGCATGACACACACATCTGGAATGAAACACAAATGCTTCCATGAAATACCTGTTTCCACAAACACATACGAGTGATTATTTAGAATTTTTTGAGGCATTTTATGGAGTTAATGCACTATATGGATACCCAACAATCACATCACATACAACTACAGCAGTTGTTAGAGAAAGCTGATTTAGTAGAATCTGACCCTATTTTAAAGGCAAGGAAATAAATCGAGGAAGCACAAAGCCATATGGAATAAAAGTGGCAGAACCAAAACTACTTTTCAGATCTTCTTCCATCCTCATCTAGCACATTTCCTTTAGATCATGTTACTTTTTTACTCAATCTGGACTCTGATAATCACTGTGCAAATGAACCTTTGAGAAAATAACTGGAGGGGATACTACATGCAAAGTCTCACTACATGTAAAGTAGCCACATAAACTGATTTTCTTGTTTCAATTAAATAACTACATTTCTGCATCTGACCCAAACTAGGTCTGCCTCATTGGAGTCCTCATTGCCCTTTGGGGCTACATTTATATAATATGACAGCAAAATGAGGACCAGATCTTTTAAAACTTCTCTGCTCAATTTTGATTATAGAATCATAGAAGCATTTAGGTAGGAAAAGACCTCTAAGGTCATCGAGTCCAACCATTAACCCAGCACTGCCAAGTCCACTGTTAAACCATGTCTCTAAGTGCCACATCCACACGTCTTTTAAATACCTCCAGGGATGGTGACTCCAACACTTCCCTGGGCATCCTGTTCCATTGCTTGAAAATCCTTTCATTGAAGTAACTTTTCCTAATAGCCAGTCTAAAACTTCTCTGGTGCAACTTGAGGCCACTTCCTCTCATCCTGTTGCTTGTTACTTGTGAGAAGAGACAGATCTGCAACTCACTATGACCTCCTTTCAGGTGGTTGCAGAGAGTGGTAAGATTATGCGTTCCCTCAGCTGTTCCTCATCAGATTTGTGCTCCAGACCTTTCACCAGCTTTGTTGCCCTTCTCTGCACTCATTCCAGCACCTCAATGTCCTTCTTGTTCAGTGAGGGACCCAGAACTTACCACAGGATTTGAGGTGTGGCCTCATCAGTGCCAAGTATAGGGGGAGGATTTCTTCCTTAGTCCTGCTGACCACGCTGTTTCTGGTACAAGCCAGGAAAATTATTAATGGCATTTAAGAAAGTGCAACAGGATAGAAAAATTACTACAGGTTCTCCTGGCTTCTTGATGCAACTTCTGATGGTAGAGGATGTTCAGCACTTCATGTTACTGTCAGAAAAAGACTGCAAATGAGCTTTAAAATGTAAACTGTGGAGAGGGAAAAATAAAGGCAAAAGGAGCAAAATCGTGGGTTGAAAGAAGAAAACCAAGACAGCTGTGGAGACGACATCAAGGAAGAAAAGAAGAATCATCAACTGTGAGATATAAAGACCAATATTATGTTAAATAATGAGTATCAAAAGTGTGTATATACATGTACATGTGTAAAATATAGAGAATTATATGTGTGGCGCTTGTTGTAAGTGAAAATAAACTGTAGTTCCTGCTGCACAAACATGGAACAACCTTTTTTATGACATGAATTTGCAGGAGCCAAAAAACAGCTGAATATCAAGCCACAAAAAACTGAAAAAATCATAATCTTTACCACAGGATTTGAGGTGTGGAGACATTTACATCTGGGCTTTTGCACATGTACACTCAAATATAAAAGCTGATTTTATTGCTATGCACTGGACGTGACTCCCCTGTAAACTCCCTCATGGTAATTTGTACAGCCAAAAGCTCTCTGTCACTCTGTGTGGCATGCCCAAGCCACCATGGCTTCACCCAGCTAACTGCACATGAAGTCAGCAGAGTTATTTTATTCTGTATTTTAAAGGCTGCTGTAGTCATCAGTGTGTAAACAATAGGGAAAATTCAGCCTGAGAGTGACAAGAAACTGCAATCTTAAAATTGAATTTCTGTACTCATATCTTTTTACCTGCAGCCTCAGGAACAAATCTTTCAGTTCTGGAAACAGGCATGAGATACCTTTCCTTAAACATGTTTAGTTGGGGTCTAGGAGTGCCTTTTAGCGTAATTTCACAAAGTGCAAGGCTCACACTATCTTATTTTCTGCCTGAAATCTGGAAAAAAAAAAAGCCTCAACCAAATTTGATAAATGCTCGAAAGTTTCAAACCCAATTATGGTCACAGAAGGTTTGTGTGTGTGGCTTGAGAAAAATCCCAGTTTATTGGCTCACTAACAGGAAACATGTTCTTGACTTTGCAGCAGCCTGCTCATGTGATGGCCTGTCCATCAGTGTGTAGCCAGCCTTCTGGTGACTTGGCATGTCCCAGAGAAAGAAAATAAAGCCTTATGAAAATAATAAAAGGACCTTTTCGAATTCTGCGATTTTGGCTGCCAGTTTTATTCTAATAATTCAGTAGAATTTAACTGATAGAGGATATTTATCAGAACTTAATGACTTCTCTAAAATGTAAGTGACATCATATACTGCAGAACAAGGAATTACACATTGAAATCAAATATATATCCTGGTAAACTATCCAAAGCGCAAAATGCCTTTTGTCATTATGATGATCTGTTGCATGTGATGGCGTTGGTCAACAGGACAGCTTTTCCCAAGGAAACTTTTGTCCTCTACTGCAGTTTCTCAACAACTGCTTAAGGACTTTCCTTCTGTCTTACCTCTCACCCCATTTTCCTAGCACCACCCACTTCAGTTTTGGAGTCAGATTCTCAAGGGGCCTTAGGCACCTAATTCCCTCTGAAGTGAAGGGTGCTTAGATACCTAAATGCCAGGTGTATCTGGGTCAGGGTCGCTGCCTCTGCCTGAGAGCAGCCCCTTTCAAGGTCACTGAAGCTACTGGCTGCCCCTGAGCTCCAGATGAACCGCCTCCACCCTGGAGCCTGAGCGACTGGCACGGCTGTGTTATACAGCAAGGGGAAGAGGCCACATGCTCCAGACACGAGCTGAATCTGGGTCTGAGATTATGCCCTGTCTTGGGCATGCTTTGCCCCTCAGCCGGAACCTGCTCCTGCCTCTCTGTACATCCCGTGAAGGCTGGGAGTGTGGGATAAAAACCGAGCAAAGAGACAAACGGCATTGCGGTGGTGGTAGGTACAGAGCTTGTACTCCAGCCAGCTCTTGACAGAGCAACTGCTGCAGCTTCACGAGCCAAATAACCCCAGCGGGAAGCAAAAGCCCCATCCCCTCAGCCCTTCCCGAGAGCTGAGCTTCCAGGAGCCCAAAGGAAGGAAAGCACGAGGAGCCGGCTAGCCCTGCTCATGTCTACACCCGTTTGGCTCTGCACAAACTAGTCCCAAACCAACTTACAGAGCAAGGGGGGTTTGTCCCTCGCTGCTTTACTTTCAATCAACTTGCAAAATAATTCCTGCAGGATGATCACACAGAGCAAATGAAAAACTCAGTCCTGACTCCTCCACTGCTGTGGGGCATTCCTGCTTCAAGGAGAAAACTCTCTTGTTTAAATGCAGAATAGAAAATGGATGGCTTCATAAAAATTGTAAGTCTTGGATAGTGTGCTTTGCACACATCAGATTTAATAATTATTGTTTATTTTAAATTAATGAGCTCTGGGGAAAAAAAAAAACAAAAAAGCCAAAAAAAAACCCAAAGCAAAACAAAAAACCCAGCAAAATAAAACTGATAGCAAAGGGGCTCATGATTTGGATGGGATGGGAGTTAGTGCACCAGAGGATAAGAATCTTCAAAATTTACTACAAAAGAAAGAAGTTTATTTTTTTTGTTGAGGTCTTTAATAGGTTAAAGTCGATGTATTTAGGTACTCAAAATAAAGAATAGTCACTTAAAAAAAAAAAGAAAGAAAGGAGCTGCAGGAGGTGCAGGTTGTTCAGATGTATCAAGAAATGTGCACAGCAAATTACATTATTCTACAGTGAAAGAGAGAAAAATACAACATACAAAAATACATAGAAACCAGTTTTCCTATAGGGAATATTCCATGCCTTCCACAGTCTTGCCCTAATTAGAAAGTGTATTGTAATAAGTATCAGTTGCAAAGCAAAAAGACAAAAAAGGGGTTATATTAATTTATAAAGTCTAAAGCTGGTTTGTAGTTGAGAGGGAAAGATAAAAGATAATACTTTCAGATTATGAAGGAAAAGGGTGTAAAGTTATGGGAAAGTTAATTATTTGGAAAAATGAAGTGCTTTTTTACATAAAATGGGTTTACATAAAAGGTGGTATTTTTCCTGTGTTAAAATAAATTCTAAAATTCACATTAAATTCTGTGAGGTCAGGTTTTTATCTGAGTCAGTTCAGCGTATTGCATTTTACGCCTCTGCAGATACACTGTGGAGAGTTCCTCCTTAAAGCCGGGACTACACCAATCAGAGCCACACAGACACTGTATTGATAATATTTTCTTTTCCTTTTTTTTTTTTCCCTTTCTCTCCTCCTCTGTCGAAGTGTCGGGGCGGTCAACTGGTTTAAGAAAATACTTGATTTCTGCATCTCACATACATCTATTTGGTCAA
>VZTG01009268.1:0-42390 GCA_013397845.1 Melanocharis versteri | reverse complement strand
TCGGGCGGGCCGGGCGGCGGAGCGCGGCTCCGGGGCGGCGGCAGGCCGGGACGAAGCTGGCCGGGGCCACGCTCCCCTCCGCCCGCCTCGCCCGAGGGCGAGGATGCCGCGTGAGGCGCGAATTTTGTAAAACCTCCGCTCCTCCTTCTCCCGTTCGAGAGATTCCTAGTTAAAAATTAATGATCATACTAGCGACCTAGTGTATTTTAAAATAGCTGACTCTTCCAGTGACTAATAAAATGATTTTTGGAAAATAAATTTTTCCCGGCGGAGAAGTGTAGTTTTGACGATTGGGACTGTTTCGTAGGCTTGCCTCCTGTGCTATAAAAGCTTAAACACCTGTCTTGATAGCGCCAGTCGAAACTGACTTTCAAGTTCGTTTATTTTATCCACGAGCCGGTAAACGGCGAATAAAGTTTGCTTCAAGCATCTCACTGTAAACGCGGTGATAATTCCTATGGGAAGGGTGAGCCCGCAGTCTCCCGCTCTGGAGACTCCCGCTCCCCACGACTTTGCGTTTTAAGCGGCGATGTCTTCCATAGAGCCGCTAAGACGGGATCCAGAATTAAGCCAATCTTTCTGTTAGCCTGAAACCGTTTCAAATTTCGACTGGGGAAGGATAGCCAAGAAAATTAGGTTTTGAAACTATTTGATAAATTGTCGATTTTATTACTTTGTGGTGGAAATAATAAAATACATTTTCTGCCAACCGCCAGTGGGGGAAAAGCCCTAAAACCCCCCACAAAGCCAAACCCAGGTCCCTGAAATATGGACTAGATCGGCTGCTTCCATCCCTCCGACGGCGCCTGCGGACCACGAACGCAGAGGGAATCTTTGGGCCAAATACCCCACAGGGACTGATGCAGACAACGTGGCCGCCGAGGAAAGGGTGTCGACGGAAAGAGACAGCAGAAGATATTTAAATGGGGGTTTTATTTTATTTTTTTTAATTTTTATTTGCTGGAAGGGGATAATTTTGGACGAGCTATGCCCCTGGGATGTGGCGTGCTGCCCACACATCCCGGGGAGCCCACGGAGAGCAAAGCTGGGAGGTGCTGCCGTCAGGGATGACAAGGCGACCAAAAGCACACACTAGTTTCCGTGGGTGATTTTGGCCGCCCACCCCGCCAGAATGGCCTCGCTCTCCTCCCAGCCCTACCTTACCCAGGGCTTCGCACCCTCCACCTGGGCGGCTCGGTGTCGCCTCTGTCCTGGGTGCGGGAGGATCAGACCCAGCTGCAGCGCAGGACAGGCTGGGGAGAATGAAGGGACGCCAGTCCTCCCAGCCACATCTCCTTCCCTGCTTGGGCAGGGGGGCATGTGCCAAGACGGAGGCGCAGAGCGGATCAGGCCTCTGGGCTGTGCGGGAAGGACCTGGGGAAACACAGCTTCTGTGTCACCTGGGTTTGGTTTTATTGTTTGGTCGGTTGCCTGTTGGGTTTTGATTTTTTGTTGTTGTTGTCTTTCCCCCGCCCCTTTCCCTTTATTTTTCCTCCTGCCATCCGAAATCTTTTTTTTCGTCTCAGCTGCTGGCCACCTTGTCTCCCATATGGATGGGGTTATCTTAGAAGAATCTCCCAGAGAATCGCTCCTTAAATCTCCTTTTGTCTTGGAGGTTGAAAAGAGCATTGTTGTGCATGAAAAGGACCTAGACAAAATCCGCACTGTTTCAATTCAGGACTGTTTAATCAGTCCCTAGTGACAATTTTATGGGTTTTAGGCGGTACAATAGCATCTTTTAAAACCTTGTGGCCTTCATGAAAACAAAGAGCTTGAATTTTATGGGCTTACAACTCCAATTAGAACAGTGCCAATGTGTATGGGAGATTATCAAATTTGTATCATAAAACCCCTTTATAATAAATGATTACTGGAAGCTGGGGAGGGGCGGGGGGAGAAAGGACCCAGACTTCAAGCAATGGACTTTGTCGCATGTAGTTTTAAAAGTACAGATGCTGCCCTCCATTTTAACCCTTTGCGACCAGGCTATGCAGCAGGATCATCTGTGGAAATAGTGTGATAACGTCATTACGAAAGGAAACAAAGACAGCGGGACAAGACTGCTCCTCCTCAGCACAAATCTACCCTCCGTCAGCTTGCCGAGTGTTTGCAGCATTCCACCTGGAAGGATTCTTCCCTAGCTCCTTGCTCATCTGAGCTGCTGTCCTGTAGAGGAGCCCACACACGGCCGTAGGAAGGCTCTGTAAAATAGGACGGCTTCCTTAAATTACGGTTTTATGAGCTACTGTACATCCCGGTAATGACAGAGGATATGCCTTCCCAATCCCAGGTTGCAGTGATTTTCTCCGATCACCGGCTGCAATGTCACCTGATGTGGGTTTCTTCACACAAAATGTGTGATTTGTGAGCGCTGCCTTTTACCGAGCCCGGGGAACGGGAAAGGTGCGATTCCCGGGCACTGGCCAAAGCTAACGAGGTGCTCTTGCAGGCTGAGCAGAGTCATCTCAACAGGGATGCAGGGAAGATGGCAGTCATGTTCAAGCATGGAGAAAAGCAGACCCCTTAATTTAATGCATCCAGGTGGAAAGAAGAATGTATTAAATAATGAGAAAATTCAATAGTCTGTGGAGATTTACAGTAAAGAAAAGGTCCTATGAAGAAAATAGGGTGGGACTGAAAGTATTATTTTTTCCTGACAGAAACAAATTAAACTCTCTAAATTTTAAGCGCATTTAGCAAGGAAAATATTTAACTTTACCAATGCTTAAGCTATATCTAGGAGATACTTCTCAACAAGTGCCATTGATAACAGCTTTAGGGCAAGAGAAACTTAGCTCCTTTCAGTGTATTTTCTGCTACTTTGGCTTGTTTTTTGATAATGCACGAAATAATCTCAGTTGTTGGTTTGGATTTTTTTGTCTTCTCCTCAAAGGAGTGAAGGCAAATTTTCTGCATTTTCTCTTTCTTTTTCCCCACCCTGCAAACAGGCCTGTGAATTTCCCTGAAACTAATGAATAAGCATACCATGATCAAGACCTAAGGCCATCTTCACCTAATGAAAAGCACTGCTAACATCTTCAAACATACTCCTGGGTGCTTTATTCTTAGTCAGTAAATAAACTATTGACTTTGCAAAGGCCTAGCCCTGTCTCAGTGGGAGCCCCTGGGCACATGTTTGTTAGCTTAGAACTAAGACATTAAAACAAGTCACCAGATTGCCTCTTTTTGGACAATAGTTCTGAAAGATCATATGAGCAAGCCTCTTTGTGATACTTCATGAACAAGTTGAACATGTCCCTGCCGATGCATATCCATCATTCATCTTTGTATATATACGCACCACGCGTTTTAAAAATTACAAGAGATGAAAAACATCACCTCTGAACAGAACTCTGCCATGCTCCAAATTCTCTTGCCACTGACTTAGGAAAAGCTCCTGGCAGTCTTGCAGTATGCATGGCTTGATTAATGACCCATCTGGACTGTGTTGTTAATTAAGTGTATGTCAGGTCTGTCAAAACTTTCGGAATTTCAGCCCGTTATACCTCCTAGCATTTGATAGGAATAGGCCTTCCACCCTTGCTGAGAGCCCAGCTGATGCTCTAGGATCACAGTAAGCTCACTTTGCTTTCAGAAACACGTGGTGTCCAACTCTATTTGTGGAGGGGCACAGTTCTGGCTCTCCCTGTACTCAGTGACCTTCACAAACTGCAGTTCATTGTTTAAGATAGTGTCTTACTGGACTTGAGCGCCTGATAGCTGCTGCTTCTTGAGAAATGGGAACAGCTAAGATACAAGGAATAGCAGTTTCTGAGCCTTCGTAATGGTACTCAGCCTTTTCTTCAAAAGCCTCGATAGTGCCATTTCCTTTTTCTCAGACAGTGCTTCCAACCCTTGAGCACTGGACCAGTCCCATCCATACTGGCCATCAGGTAGTGAACTCTTTCCAGAATTCCTGCCTTGAACAAAGAATTGCAAAATGAAGACTTCACTCCATTTACTAGACATTAAAAAAAATTCTACAAAAATTCAAGTGCCGCCAGTATCAGCAACGGCAGAAGGACCCCAGTCACCTCATGTAACTTTCAGGAGGCTTCCGACTCACTGTGCTGGTTTTGGCTGGGATAAAGTTAATTTCCTTACAAGTAGCTAGTATGGGGCTGTTTTGAATTTGTGCTGAAAACGGTGTTGATAATATAGATTACTTTTTGTTATTGCAGAGCAGTGCCTGTACTGCATCATGGCCTTTTCTGTTTTTCATACTGCCCCATCAGCAAAAAGGCTATGGGTACACAAGAATTTGGGAGGAGACACAGCTGGGGCAGGTGACCCTCACTGATCAAAGGGATATCCCATGTTATATGGCATCATGCTCAGCATATAAAGCCAGAGGAAGAAGGAGGAAGAGGGATTGTCCAGAGCTCTGGAATTTGTCTTCTCCAGTAACTGTTATATGTGATGGAGCCCTGATGAACACCTGCCTGCACATGGAAAGTAGTGAATTATTTTGCTTTGTTTGTGTGAGTGACTTTTGCTTTCCCTCTTAAACTGCCTTTATCTCAACCCATGAATTTTCTCACTTTTTCCTTTCAATTCTCTCCCCCATCCCCTCAGTGGTGGAATGAGCAACTGGCTGTGTGGTGCTTAGTTGCTCGCTGGAGTTAAACCATGACACTCAGTTTAAAGAGAACTTCCTGTGGGAAAGGAGGAAATGGATAGAGAGTTACCCATAGCAGAAAAGTTGCTTCATGTTCCTCAAGCATAGAGCTCAAGTAGCACTCAGGAGCGGAGTAGCTCAGATCAACAGAAACACTATTAAAATTATTTTAAAAATCACACATCTACTAGGTGTAACAAACCTAAGAGATCTCTGCCACTAAGCACAGATTACTGAGCTGTGAGACCAGGTTGCTTTTTATCGTATTCAGGCTCAAAATTGCCTTCTAAATGAAGAAGGAAATCAACTCTTTAGACCAAGGACCTTGGCAGTTGTGCCAGTTTTTGTCCTGTTTCCTCCAGTGCTTTTCTATTTAAAAGAGGTCATAAAGCGCTCTGGAAAAAGCAAAAATCTCTGCAGAACACAGCTGTAACTTTTTTAACATTCAGGACCAATGTGGAGAAAAGTCCATTTCTGACATCCACTGTTTTCGGGCTGCCTTCCTGAATAAAAGGAGACCTAATAATTTACTTCTTCACAGGCCTTTGCTCAGTCTAATTCTTAAACTTCAGAGTTAGATATCCTCTTTAGAATGTGACAGAATTTGATTCTAGATGAGGAATACTTTAAAAGAGAAAAGAAACAGAGAGACACAGCAAAAAGACATAGGAAAACCAGTAACAACAATGAAAAGAATAAATCTCCTCACCACTTTTGGTGCACAAGGTGTATTTTCATGGGACTGTCCATGCTGCTTCTGAACAGTCAGCCAAATTCCTCAGAGGCATCTCCCATGCAGGACAGCCCTGCTCATTAATTCATAATGAGGACAAAAATTATTTCTTGACATTCCCTGCAGTCACAGTGTTTGACTTTGCAATATTTGTTGGCAGAAAGCATCTGACTTTTTACACTGGGAATGCAGTTTTCCTCTTACGTCCTTTTTTTCCTGTTTGAGTGGATGAGGGATTTGGTACTAAGTTGATGGCATTATGATATTCAACACTAATCATGATTTTACTAAATCATAAATATAGCCACTTTAAAATATACTAAAATATAGATCTGGAGCAAAAAAAACCCTTCTGTTGTTTGTGTGCATTTGTGTAGAGCTCCTAATTGGACACATCTGCTTTCTGCAAAATGCGGTCTCATCCGTGGTGGTTGTTTTGCCATCACACTTCAGAAAACTCCTCTTCTGCTGCACACTGGGCACCAGTTGGGAGGTCTTCCTGATCTTTTCCATTTCTCTGTTGCTTTCAGGGAGTTTCATGTTTTCAGACATCCTTCTGTGCTATTTTTACACACAGTTAAAAGGTGGATGTGACTGTTTTTACTCAGCTTTTCCCTCTACTTCTCCTACACTGGCCTCAGGATGCTACCGCTGGGATCTTTAGTGTTGAAGTTCTGCTTTCATCACCACAAGTATTTCCTCTGTGCATGGTTTACCTGCCTTCTACTGGTGGCTGAGATGTTAATGTTCTTCCCTCCCTCATATTTTCATTTTAAACCAGTAATTTAGCACCCTATTTTCTTTGCTCATGTGTAATATAATGATCTTGGGGAAATAATTTTACCACTGTGTAACCTTCAGGCTCAGTTATCCAACCAGTTTTCACAGTACCAACGTGTACGCGTGTGAATACTGACACATTTTTATATTCAAATTTGGCTACTTAAAAATAACTTTATCTGTGCGTCAAAGAAACCTAGACTTTATAATTGTTTTTGGCTTTGAGCACTATAGTTTAAATATTTCTTTGGCAACAGAGAGTTGAGTTTTGAGTGCACTGAAATTTCAAGACACTACAGGAATACTGTTCCGGTGTTTACATTTTAAACAGATGTTGAAGCACTCAAGAGCCACTGTGGAAGAACTGCAGGAAAGGTGAAGTCTTGGTCATCATCCTGTGGAGTGAAGGTTGGGGTAGGTGTCCTGTCTATTCTAGCTTACCAAAGAGACTGGTGAAGCAACCTAAGTAAAAGCACTCACACAGCAAGCATAATCTTGGGCATAAAAGACCTTTCCGTTCAGCTGGCAAAGTTTAATGAAGTCCAGTAGTTAGACAAAACCAACTCTGAAATTTGTTGCAACTCCTATAATAAGGCCTTTTTACCAGGATTTGGTGACAAAATCCCCAACTCTTAAAAAAATTTAATGGGATATTTGAGCAGAAATGTTCTCATTTAATCACAGATATTGGCCTCGTGCTGAGAATGAATTCCAGGGATCCTCATGGCTCGTAGTGTATTAGAGATGACAGTGCTTGGTCAGAACTGACCCTTCTGACCTTTAAGTGGGAACGTTTATATTTGCTACCTGGTGGACTTCAGGTACCAGAATGCAAATTATCACCACTCTTGGGCCACTTTGCTTTCAGAAAATCGTGAAAGAACCCAATCAATCAGTATCAAAAAGAGAGGTTTGCACCAGGTATAGCTAGAAAGCACTTCAATGCTACAGTTGCATTTGCCAGCCACCAGGTAAATGGCCTGCCTAGAAGAGTTGCAGAATTTGGGGTAGATGCAGCTGCAAGGGTAGTGGTGAGGCTGTGCCACAGTACAGGCTCTTGTTTGCTGCCTGGCGTGGCCCCGTAGCCCACACTGCCTATGGCAGGTGCTGGCTCTCTTGGGCTGCTTGAAATATCTGTGCCCAGCTGCACGTAACACTCTGGGTCTCTATTTCTAGCAGCACCCACCTATCTAGTGATATCTCAAACCCCTAGTTTGCAGATATCCTAAGGCAGTGATGATACCAGAAGGCCAGATCCTCACCCTTCTCCCCAGCACCTTTTCCCCTGTGCTGTGGCAGCATGAAAATCACCCACGCTGTCTTAGGTCTCCTTTTGGTCACTGTCCTTTCTCACTCTGGTACTGACTTCACAGAAAATGGGGGCTGCTAAGGATGTCTTCAGACTAGGTTTCCAAGGGCACCTTGTAACAGCTGGGAAAAGAGTTGAAAAATCAGGAGGCTGAGGAAATGTATGTGTGACTGTCTTGCTTTTTCTTTCCTCTTTCCTTGCTCTCTCTCTCCACCATCAGGCTATGCCTACTATGGAATCAGGCCAGTAGCTGCTCCTAACAGCCTCATTTTGCATTTTTCACTATTGTCACTGTATCAGCCAATCATGTAAAAAAAATGACATATTGACTTGGCAGGTGCTTCTGTTTTGAACATGATTAAATAACTTTTTATTGTCATCTTCAAAGCATTTTTACGGTCATTTACTGAGTGAAAGGGGCTCTGATTTTGTGAGTATCTGCCAGAATATGTTTGATCCTGTCATCATTTCTTCAGAAAATCACGCGCCTGTAGCTAGAGCGCAAGATATGGTAAGTGCATGAATTGTCCATTGCACTCTGCACTTACAACACTGCCTTCATTGTCAATGATAACAACAGCAGGGGAGAGATCTTGGGAGCTAAACTACCTGCTGTTTTCTCCTTGATGTTTGAGCTCTTGGATGCTGCACGAATCTCAGAGATGCAAGGAGTCACTCCTTTGTTGATGCCCTATTTTAAGGGTTGTTTAAACATGGTATGCTGTTGTAATTAGAGCTGACTAGAAAGGAGGATTTCTATTTCACAGGAGATGCTGGGTGTTTTGTTGTGCATCAGCATGGCAGAATTACAGCACTGATGGAGACCTGGGCCATGCTTTGCTGCTGCTCTTGGAACTGCTCTGTGGACTTCCCTTGGACACCCAATTTTAAGTTCCCATCAAGCTCCCACACATTGAACAGAATTCACACATATCCCTCAAATTTCCCAATTCCACTGAATCAGCACTTTGCTGCAAAAAAACAGTTAGAGCACTCCTTGTCAGCATGATCTATCTATGCAACAGCCTTCATTGACCTTCATCTGGGCTTACAGTTTCTGTGCACATCAAAATAGAAGTACTTCTTGCTAGATGAGTTAGGCTAGTAATATTGTGTGCACGAAGCAAAGAGAGTTACAAGTAGCACATCTTTGTTTAAATTTAGCAGTAACCAGCTGGCCACATTCTGTAGGAAGCAGGAAGGGAGGAATCACAGGGAGGAAGGGATCTGATGAAAAATCAAGCAGAGGCTATAAAAACATTTCTCTAAAATGGCAGCATAATGAAAAAGGGATGCCAAGCAAAGAGCTTACTGATCATCTGTGCATCACTCATAACATACTCCAGCTAGCTCAGCCCTTGGTTCGGAGGGGACATGCAGGTGTTTGGAAGGATCGCTTCCCACGCATGGTATTTTCTGCAGGATTCTTTTTCCACAGACAAAATTTATTTGTACTTCATTGGCACCCTTTGAGACCGGCTGTTAAAGTGCAAGGTGAAAAAGGCAGAAAGTTGAAGAAAATGAGTGTCAGCATTCCTGAGAACAACCAAAATGAGGCTGAAAACAGAGGTTTGACTCTCCAAAAAACCCTATGGACTAAGTGGTTTCATCTTTCCCTCATTTTCATGCCCCTTAGTCCTCCAGGACTACTGCTCCTTAACTATTGCTCTGCCATCTGTGTTTCTTCCAATGCTGGCTGTGCCAGAACCTCCCTTTGACAGCTATTACTTTTGCTCTCATAAAATTATTAACAGAGAAATGAAGCTCATATAAAATTAGTTCTCATGGAACAACTTGAAAGACAAAAGAGGCAGTTAATAATAAAAGCAAGCTTTGATTTAGCAACAAAACAGGTCCTCACACCAGGAAGGCAAAACCATTTGCTTTCAGGACTTCTTTCTTTAGACTGGGGATGTAAAAGGAAGGAGACTGTAAGAGATAGCTAACACTCACATGAATGAGAGAAAGAAGAAAACATGCACATAGAAAGGGAGAAAGCAAGAGTTCATTGTCGTGGGGTAGCCATGTACAGCTCCTGGGCAATCTGGCATTTCAGATGTGACCACTGCAGAGACAGACAATGTGCAGGCGAAATGGCTGAAGTAGCATAAGAAATGCAGCCATTGAGAGTGTGATTTTTGTGTGCTCTGTAGCTGTGAGGCAGTGCCATGGTACTAGCATTCTTCAAACACATCCTCTCGACCTGCTCCTCTGCTGCGCTGCAGAGAGGGGCGAGCTGGACAGCACATCCACAGCTGACTAAGCAGGGCTGGTTGGGAAGCCAGTCTTTACTTCATGAAAGCCACGGGTGATGGAGAGATTCACCCTGGCCTGTCAGGGTATGGTGTCTCCCATGCTCGCTAAATCACAAGACTATCCAAAACAGGTTTCCTTCTACTTTTCTGGTCACCCTTCTGGGTGTCTTTGCTATTTGATCTGACTTCATGGAGCCAGGGCAGCATATATAGGGTAGGTCATGTGGAGGAAGAGTCTGGCTTACCATGTTTGCTGAAATGTCTTTCTTAACTGCTAAATATTGTACAGAGTAAAAGCAAAGGGTTTTTTCCACCTTGCTAATCAGGAAAGAGGTAGATCTTAGCAAAGAGACAATTATGAAAATCAGGAAGCAATTTAATTGTCTGAAAACAGCTTAATTAGGAAGAATATAATTTTCTTAAATGATAGTAATCATTTTCCTGGGGATTAAAGAATAGCAGACCTTAACTTCAACGAAAATAACTTTTGCTATCAGAAATAAAAGCGAATGAAAAAATAATGAAAATAAATAAATCCATCTTACCTCAGGTCCTATTAAGCCTTACACATATTGGAATATTTCCCCTTTTTTTGTTTATTTTGGGTTTTGTTTGTTTGTTTTTGTTTGTTTGTTGTTTTGATGTTGTTGTTTATTGTGTAGATATGGAACCAGTATTTATCTACAGCAGAATAGCTTCTAAGCCTGTCAGCAGGAGAATTGGCTCCACATTGCGGTAGGAGCTGTCTAAATGTTTGGCAATAAACTGTCAGAACCTCCCTATGGGCCAAAAGAGAGGAAAAAATAGTACAGTGAGCAAGTAAATGCACCGAGGATGCAGTGTTTCTGGGCACTACACACTTCATAAAACTAGCACTCAACACTGTTAGAGGTGTACTTGGAAGCCTATGTATACAGCCTTAAACCTCCTGCATCCACCTGTATTTTTAGAGTGATACATAAGGCCTGTCTTGTTCAGGGACACACTTAATCATTTGTTTAACTTCAACGAAAACCTCATGATCTGCCCCATGCTTATCCAGAGGCTATTTCATGGGAGAAATAAGTGACAACTCTTACATACAAAAATATGTTTAAGTGTCTTTTTATTTGCAAAGTTCACCCTTCAAGTGCCAGGACATTCCAGAATTTAAACAGCACTTTGGGCTTATTTACTCAGATATAGTCTTTAAGCAATTGATCGTACTGAACTTCTCCTATGAAATCTCTGCCTCAGCACACAATGTGGCTGGAATTCCTTAAGAAGGCAATTCCACAATGTTTTGCATTTTTCCAGCTTTCACATTTTTTTTCCTAAGTTAAAACATACACACATGACAGCAAATCTTTTCTATCTCCTGTCAATAACATGGGGAGACACTGGAACAAGTTGCCCAGAGAAGTTGTGGATGACTCAACCCTGGAAATGTTCAAGACCAGGCTGGATGGGACCCTGAGCTACCCAGTCTAGTGGAAGATGTTCCTGCCCATGGCAGGGACGGTGGAACTAGATGATCTTCAGGGTCTTTTCCAACTCAAGACATTCTATGATTCAATGATTCAATGGCAAGATGGCTGAGCTAATCTATCAGTTTGTTGGACCTAGAAGGGCCATCCATTTCCCTTCCCACCCCTGGCACCCAAAGTATAGGGGAGAATGTGAGTAAAAAGGGCAACCAAAAGATGCAGCCCACGTTCCTTTGAAAAATGGGTCTTTAAAAAACGCATTTCCATACTGCCACAGGAAAGCAGTATGTCAAGGACTAGAAAATATTGGTCCTACAGAAGGAATAGGGGAAAGATAGCTGGGAAGCAGAGTCTGAAAGAGATCTGGTAAATAAGTTCAGTGGAAACTGACATACAAATACAGGGTAAAAAAGGCCAGTGTAATCCTTGGATTTTGAAGAACAATTTGGAACACCAGAGGAAGGAAGCGATTTCGCTCCACTTCTGTTTCTGATGAGAGCGGTGCTAGATCACTATGTCTACTGACTGTATCCATATCTTCAAAACACATTGCAGGAGAACATGTGAAAAACAGTCACAAACTAATCCAAGAAAGATCAAAATAAAAAGCTAAAATACTTAAAAATTATCTCGGCTGGGCGTAACAAAACCAAGATTGAAATATCATTTCATTGTAGCATAAAGACCTCTTCCCAGAGACACACAGGAGTATTATGCCAATAATTATGTGAAGAGACATATGGGATTTTATTCCTGAACCCGCTGCAGCAATAGGGCTGATCCACAGGATCAGCTGTGCTCTGGTCTTCCTAGAGGACACCCTTCTTCAGTCTAGGCAGAAAGGCAGAACAAAAATGGAGGCTGAAAGCCGGACAAACCCAACCTCAGAGCAGTGCATGCCATTAGAAATGTGCAAGTAATTAGCCAAGGTAAGGACTCCTTTAATGAAGACTGGAGGCCCCTGGGCAATGCATGTTTAAATCGCAATCAAGGCTCAAAGCAGAGTGACATGGAATGACTGGTGACAATATAGGAGGCTGGGCAACACGAGGAATTGCTTTCTGATTTTATTCTTGTCAGTGTAAATCAATGCACAAGCAACACTGCTGGTAGGTCTGGGCTGAACACTGTGGCTCAGTTTTGCAGACTAGATTCTCAAAGCAGGCAAGCAGGATGGCTTTGAGGAGAACTGCAGAAAAGAGGATCTAACCCCACTTTCCAAGGTAAATTCTATCTCAAGCATTGCATCTTAAATGTTAACCTTCCCACTCAACCATTGTGATTGGAGAAGCTGTTGTTTTGGCTTGTATTTCTTGCTGTAAATCAGGTTCTTTTTTCAGGCTGAGTAGCACCTTTCACCAGCAGTGCTCAGGCTGAGACTAAAAATCCTACTTGTAGACTAAGTCACTACTTAATGCAAGAATGGCTGTGGCAGAATCTGGCTGCGGTGTTGCTCTTGTGTTGAGGAGCACTTTAGTCACCATCAGCCCTTGTTTGTTTTCATCAGAGAATCACTTACAGAGTCAAGAAGTTCTTCATGCAGGCATGCAAGATCTAAGAAAATATATTATGTAAAATGTGTCTTAAATTACGTTTAAAGGAGGTTTTTTTAAACCACACAGGTTCTTAACTGCTTACGTGAATGCTGAAGTTTAATTTTTATCCTTCATGCCTTCTTCCTGCCTGGGGGCGGCAGACTGTGCTCAGCAGCACAGAGTATGTAAAGCTCCTCCAACACCTTCTCAGCCTCACTGAATTCTTTTTAAGATGCCAGTGCAAAAGCAGGTGTATGAGGGAAGAGTAGTCCAAGTCTGGTTGCCCATGTCTCGAACACTAGCTGAGCACGTATAATTTCAAAAAGCNTTTTGTTTTTCTTTTTTTTTTTTTTTTTTTCTCCCTGGGACATTTCTACTTGTTTAACTCTCTTTCTGAACTAGAGCAGAGATTTTGTTGTTATTTTGGATTTCCCTACAGAATATGGATCCCCAAGCACAATCACTCCTTGCAAAGAGGCTGCCTATGTGGAAACTGAGGGACAGGTGTATGAGGGAAGAGTAGTCCAAGTCTGGTTGCCCATGTCTCGAACACTAGCTGAGCACGTATAATTTCAAAAAGCAAACCCCTCCCCAGGGAGCCAGTGCAGCTGCATTCTTACCTCACATAGGCTGAAAACCACAGTGGGAACAGATCTGCTTGTGGGATCCTTAGGGATGAAAAGGTGTGATTAGTTGACAGAAAAAACAGACAACCTGAGAGCATCTCTAGAGATGTTAAGCTTCAACAAATAACTGCAGGAGCAAACCCTGGCCCTTTCCACTGTGCAGGGACTGGCACAGCCAAGCTATATTTCCTGTGAGAGCACCTGTGTCGGCGCCTCCAGATCTGCAAGGTCCCACGAGCTGGGGAAAAGACAGCCATTTTAGCAAGGGTTGAACTGTGCAGTCAGACAATGCAATTCCCACCAAATCATGGCATTTTTCAGTCTACAAGCCCAGTGAGAACAGCAAACTGCTGGTAATCTGCAGAGGTATGAGTAGGAACATATTCCATGAGTATGGAAACGGTACACTGAGAGAAGTGTGAGGGTGAAAGCAATGGCTACAGCTACAGACAAACAATAGAAACTAATAATAGAAAGGGAAATTTGGTGGATGACAAGTTGACCATCATCCAACAGTGTGCACTTGCAGCCAGGAGGGCCAGTGGTATCCTGGGGTGCATGAAGGAGAGTGCGGTCAGCAGGTTGTGGGAGGTGATCTTCCCTGTTTACTCCACCCTTGTTGGGAGAAAAGGGTTAAAACCAGAAGATTTGGCAAAGAGGAGGGAATAGTTTTGTGCAAAGTTACCTTGCAGATGGGAATGCTAAAAATGATGGTGTGGGAAAACTCCATTTATTATGCCTAGTGTGTTCATCCTCTGCCTGTTTTGAGAAGTAGAATTCCAGTGTAGAGATAACACACTCACACAGACAGGTTTGAGCCTCCTGCTGGGAGAGAGAGAGATCATAAAAGCACAGCCTTGTGATAAACTGCACATGTTAAAGCCCTTTGATATACACCCCCCGCTGCTGCCCGCTAGGATGAACTAAGCCTAACAGAGCTTGTGTCCCCATGTGTCTCTTCTCTAGGGTGAACTAAGCCTAACAGAGCCTGTGTCCTCATGTGTCTCTTCTCTAGGGTGAACTAAGCCTAACAGAGCCTGTGTCCTCGTGTGTCTTTGCTGCCCAGCATTCCTAGGGAGGTAATGAAAGAAATCTACTCTTTTCATTTCAGCCGTGGTTTGGTGGTTGCCCTGGTTACCCGTATGTTTAGACTCACACGGCCCTAGTAAGGCCACCTCTGATGTATTACGTTCAAAACTGGTTTTCACAGTTCGAGGAGCTACTGGAAAGGGTCCAGCAGAGGCCACAGAGATTATGAAGGGTCTGTAGCTTCTCTCTTATGAGGAAAGACTGCAGGAGCTGAGACTGTTTAGTCTGGAGAGGAGAAGACTGAGGGTGGATCTAATCAACACATATAAATATCTCAAAGGCAGGTGCCAAGAGAATGGTGCCAGATTCTTCGCTTGTGCCCAGCAACAGGATGAGGCGTAATGGCCGTAAACTAAACCACAAGTTCCTCCTCAACATAAGGAAGAGGATGGTAGTGCACTGGAAGGTCATGGAGTCTCCCTCTCTGGAGACATTCAAAACCCACCTGGACGTGTTCCTGTGTAACCTGCAATAGGTGACCCTGCTTTTGTTGGGAGGTTGGACTACCTGATCTCCAGACATCTCTTCTAACCCCAACTATTCTGTGATTCTGAGAAATCTCTTCCTGTGGGCATGAGTAATGTGCAAGGACACTTATGTTTGTCTTGCTGGAGTCAGGTCAGCACAGAAAGAACTTATCCTATTCCTGCTGGAACAAGTAAATGGAGCATCTACACAAATCCAGAACAAACCAGAGACTTAACAGAGCATTGAAATGAATTTCCAGCCTTGCACGTGACACAGGATATTGCTCAAACCACCCAGACCAAACATTTCTCTGTTTTGTGACCCTAAGACAAGGCTTTGGCACACCAGTAGGTAGACAAGTCATCAAGCCACTGTACCACCTCAGGACAAGTACCACCGAATGTTACAGTCAGTGGTTACTAGCATTTGTAAGAGGATAAAGTAAGCATAAGCTAATAAAGATATCCCTGATCCTAAATGCCACCTTGAATATGAGGCTATACGCAGTTCTGAGATTTTGATAGGACGAGGTGAGAACCAGCAGAGCCTCAGAACATCTAGTTATTGTGGAGTCCCATTGTGGAGCATAGCACAACACAGCTGGGCCACTAGAAGAGGAAGCAGAAACCATCATCATGTCATGGACTACAATACAGGTTGTACAAGTCTGAATAAATGATAGGGCTGTCCTGATCAAATGGATCCCAACTCCTATGGCCATGCAAGGAAGCATGAAAGAGAGATTTTGCCCAGAAAGTCTCAGTAGTTTCTCCTTTCAGATATAAGTAGAAATTTTATAGAATGGATACAGACTTATTTGAAGTCTGTGGAGGCAGGAGCACGGCTGAGTGAAACTAGAGGATGGGTAGACGAATCTCTCATGAGCCATTAACACGGAATAGTATAAAGTATGCTAAGATTGAAATAAGAGGCCTAATCATTTGGAGCTGATAGCTTTAAAATCTCACAAAACCCCAGCATGATACTGGGAAGAGGCCAGGACAAACTAGGGTTTTTTTTGTAATTTTAGGTGGTCACAGCAGACGGGCCATTCACTTCACAGTAAGATTAAAATTAATCAGGATCAAATGAGAACTGCCCACAATATCTGCCTTTAAATACTGGCAAGCAGGATGAAGGCAGCAGCAGCCAAACCTCCTCCAGCCAAGTGAAAACCTAGATGAAGGACTTGTTCTCAAAGCATTGCAGATCAGTGATGTGTGAGCTGTTGTACCAAGATCCTCTTTCAAAAAAACCCCAAAACTCTGCTGCTACATGACCTGGCTTCTTCAAAACAAAAATCCAACAGGAAAGTAGATATGGCTCCAGCTATCGAAGCAAAAAGTGCAATGATGACCTGGTGAGGCAGCCCCAGTTCTGAGCTTTACTACTTAACTCAATCTTGCCAGCCACGATTATGCTGCTATTTTAGAATTAAAATGGAATGAAGAGAAGTCAGTGGCAAGAATCAGCAGGGAGGAATATCAGCAAGGAACAAAGAAGGGAGCAAGATTTTGCATTATGGAGATAATTAGGCACCTATATGCCTGGCCTTTTAGCCTTTTGCAGAAGGCTACTCTCCTTTTTTAGCAAGTGTTGACATGACTGAAAAAGCCTGTGGGTTTCTTAGCCCACCTAACCACCAACCTTGTTAATAATTTTCTTTCTCTTTTCCAAAACTTTCCTTTCCTTCTTTTTACTTTTATTTTCCATCTAAAAGCAGTCACAACTGTTGATATGGTGAATTTGCTACTGTGTGTTCTATTTTAAATAGGTGCAGCTTTTTTATTTCTAAAAACATTGAATGAGAGTTTATATTTGTTGTACAAATACATACGTTCAGGACCTTTAAGTATGTAAGTTTTCTCACAATTTGCATGTAATACCACCTGAAATCAGGGGGAAAGTTTCCCCGATTTAGCTGTGGTTTTTCATGTAAAAAGTTGAATATCCTGTTCATGGAAGATGAGCACCACGAGAAGAAAGCAGAGATTCAATGTTAATTTTTAAGGATACTTCCAAGAAAAGGAATGAAAATTGCACCTAACATGCTAAATTACGAGCTCTAGACATGGATTATTATGTCCTACTGCAGTACAAAGGAAGAAACATGTTTTTTCCTGTGAATTAAAGAAAGGTTTGTATTATGCAAAAC
Organism: Melanocharis versteri; assembly: GCA_013397845.1. Lineage (NCBI taxonomy): Eukaryota > Metazoa > Chordata > Aves > Passeriformes > Melanocharitidae > Melanocharis > Melanocharis versteri. The sequence continues at coordinate 25,356 of VZTG01009268.1, read as the reverse complement.
TCACTCGCTATCTGCCTAATCCCCTAGAGGGCAGTATGACCTAAAAATAAATTAAACTGAGCTAGGCAATTAGGATTTTCCAAAGGCTAGTTATGTTAAATAGGATTACATTTCCTCCTTCCTTTGGCAAATTTCCACAAAGATACAAGTAATAGGAAGATACTCCGAGTTTCCAAAGTACATAAGAAGACCAATATAATAAGATTGGCAATATAATCTTACATTAACTTCTTTACCTCATAAAATACATATATTTAATTTTGCAAACTGTCAAAGCCAAGTGTGCTGTACTTAAGAATCCTCTCAGGTGGTTTTCTAAGAAGACTTTTATGGCTTCAATTTTGGATAGTCTCTTTTCCCTGTGCTAGCCTTAAGATTTTGCCTGTCTATACCATTGATCCAAAGACGTGATCCAGAGGTATCCAAGAACAAGGGAGGTAGGGAGCCGTGGCTACTTAATCAGGCACTTCCAGGATTTGGTGCTCTAAGGTAGTCCAAATGTTCATCGAATTACTACAATTGCCCAGCTCTCCAGGCTCCTTTTGTTGTCTGAATGAGGGAGGGATGTATGTCTTTATCAAAATGAGGAAGTCTATATTGTGTAAGCATTGCTTATATTACATAGTGTATGAGAATCACAAAACACCTTTGTCTTCCAAGCATGAGCATCGTGTTTGAGATTAATGGAAATAATGAAGAGCAAGTTTAATCACGTGGCAACTGTTTGTCTAATATAAATACAGCTCTCATTAATTTCAGGTCCCCATTCACTTCCTATCCAGAGCTCCACTTTCTGGTTAACCAAGGTTTGATTTCCTTAATTGTCTGAGCAGGAAGAATACACACACACCCTGACAGAGCATTTTTGGTACACAGAGCTCAGCTATAATTTCATTTAACAACCGTAGAATCACAGAATATGCTGAGTTGGAAGGGACCCATCAGAATCATTGAGTCTAATTCCTACACAAGACACTCCAAGAATCACAACACGTGCTGGAGAGTGTTGTCCAAATGCTTCTTGAACTCAGACAGGCTTGGTGCTGAGACCATTTCCCTGGAGAGCCTGTTCCAGTGCTCAACCATCCTCTGGGTAAAAAACCTTTTCCTGATACCTAACCTAAACCTCCCTGACTCAGCTTCATGCCCTCGTGAGAATGTTGAAGACTGTCATGAGGTCTCCCTTCAATCTCCTCTTCTCCAGGCTGAACAGACCAGGTGACCTCAGCCACTCCTCATATGGCTTCCCCTCCAGACCCTTCAGCATCTTTGTGGCCCTTCTTTGGACACTCTCTAACAGCTTAATATCTTCCTTATATTGTGGCACCCAAAACTGCCCCCAGCACTCGAGGTGAGGCTGCCCCAGTGCAGAGCAGAGCGGGACAATCCCCTCCCTTGCCTGGCTGGTGATGCTGTGCCTGATGCACTTCAGGGCAGAGCTGGCCCTCCTGGCTGCCAGGGCAATGCTGGCTCGGATTCAATTTGCCACTGACCAGGACCCCCAGGGCCTTTTCTGCAGTGCTGCTCCCCAGCCTCTCATTCCCCAGTCTATAACAACAATCAGGGTTGCCCCATCCCAAGTGCAGAAACCAACACTCGCCCTTGTTAAATTTCATTTGGTTGGTGATTGCTCAGCCCTCTAATTTGTTGAGGTCTCTCTGCAAGGTCTCTCAGCTCTTGAGGATGTTGACAGCTCCTCCCAATTTAGTGCTGTTGGCAAATGTAGTACTCCTTCAAGTCCTGTGTCCAAGTCATTCATGAAGATGTTGAAGAGCACAGGGCTGAGGATGGAGCCCTGTGGAACCCCACTAGTGACAGTCACCAGCCTGATGTCACCCCATTCACTTTGACCCTTTGTGTCTGACCTGTGAGCCAGTTGCTCACCCATCCCATGATGTCTTTATCCAGCTGTGAGCTGGACATTTTGTCCAGAAAGATCCTGTGAGAGACAGTATCGAAAGCTTACTGAAATCCAAAAATATTACATCTACTGACTTTCCTAGATCAGCTAGGTGGGTTACCCTTTCACTGAAGGAAATCAAGTTTGATAAGCAGGACAATGGAGGGGAAAAAAACCAGATGGACATAAGCGTAAGCAGCCCCTACAAAACACCATCATCCTGCCTCGTGGTTCACACGAACTCCATGATATGTTTTTGTCAGTGTTTCGGCTGGCAATGGGTTTTCAAGGTCTGAAGGCTATCTTCTGGAGATGACACCTCTGTTTGGCTGTTTCAAAAAACTGCAGAAAGTGTAGCCAGAGGACCAGTAACAGTCATGACTTTTTTAAGCAGCAGACCCCCTTCAGTTAACAGCTCCACAGGAGCTTTTCAAACCAGCTGAAAAACAAGCTGGAGAAGGAAGGGAAATGGTCCAGTATTATTTGATTTGAAGGTAAATTGATGGAAAAGAAGGTAAAGAAGACTTCTAACAAAAAAGTGCTATCTAGGTGTGCACATTTTTATGCTGGTGTCATTGCAGAAAGTATTTTTTATTTACACTTGTCCCAAACATTCTTAAAGATGAATATAGAGATTCTTTGCATGAGAAGAACAAAATAAGTATGCATGGGCAAATAAATAAAAAACCCCAGGGTTTGGTTGTAATTACCAAGGACAAGATTGATTAACTCAGCCTATTTGAAACTACTTCACTCAGTCCTCAAATTCCAACAGCAAAATATGGTTTCAGTCTTTTTATACTGCATAGAGAAATACTCTGATATAATAGCTACAAGGTTTCTGGAATACTCTTCGCATGTGAAAAAGCATTTCTGAAGAAGTAGCTGACATAAAAAATTACTTACATTGATAAGTGTGACTGTTGGATTTGATGACACGTTTGAGGTTAACTAGTTTACATTTCTTTTGAAGTGAATTTCCTAGCGACAATGTTTGCACTATTCACCTGCCTCATCAAGGCCTGTTTAGAATACAGTGCTTAATACAGTTTTTAACCCATTATAAAGCCATGCACAGATAATTTAAAATGATCATAACAACTAACAAACACGTAATCAAGGAGCTCTTAAAATGTATTAAAATTCAGGTCTCTCGCTATTAGCAAAACCGCTTCATTAACATATTAAGACAATGTTCATTTGATAATTAGCTTCTGTTTCCTTTGCGTCCTGGCAGTTAAATCCTTGCTATGAAGCCAGACGGGAAAAGTTTATGCTTCTACAAGGTGTCTTTGATGAAGTTTAGGTTGCATCCTCACAATTTTTAATCAACTTCCAGATTTCCTTCTTGTACTCTGTTTTGGTAATGCTGCAGACTAAAGCCTACTTCATGGTGATTGTGGGACTTCAGGTTCAGAACAAAGAAAATGATGGGCTCATTTTTCTTCTTTGGACTCATGCTACTCTAGTAACACAGGGATCAAGGGAATTTGGGAAAGGGCACTCCTTGTGTATTCCTTCTGTAGCGTGCTTGTGCCCCACGTTGAACTCAGAACCTGATAGAGGAGAAAAGCTAATGCGTCAAATTCCACAGACTGAGAGTAGCATCATTGCTCTCTGTCCTTCTCCCAGCCACCAGTTGCTCATCCCAAACAGTATTTTCCAAGACAAAAAGAGGAAAAAAGAAAAAAAGGTCTATTATTCAATCTAAAGAATGAGACATTTGATTCCAGATTTTTTCTGACTTCAAATGTCAGCCATATCTGCTGAGACACCTCTGAGCTGTACATGCAATGTTGCATATATTACCACTGCAGCAACAGCCAAAAGAAGTAGCCTATTCATAGCAAAGGAAAAGAGCACAATTTATTTACATGAGAGTGCTCCAGCTCATGCCCTGGATGCATCCCTCACCCACCATCACGTCGCCAGCTGTTTCCAGGAAAGATTCTCTTCTCATTCTCTCTCACAGATTTGCAATATACAGGTAGCCTGGCATTACTGAATATACAAACTAGATCAGGCAGTTATAACTCTCTTATGTATTTAATTTGAATATGTTCTTAAGCCTAAATATTAATTAGATACATGTTCTACTCTTTAAAGTAACAGTTACTGGATGTTTCAGGTATAAGCAGTAGGTTGGCAGAACTGTTAAGTAGGATCTTGCAAGGTGGCGTGGCTGGGTTCTAAATAGAAATGGAGTAAGTGTAGACAAACATTAAGTGATGCCCATTAACCAATCCTATAATAAGTTCACATATAATATTACGGGTTCAGAAATTACTACTCAGGAATGAAATTTTAAAACAGATGGTTATAAAAAGGAAATGCCATCTCAATGCTTAGTAATGGAAACAATGTTAAAAATGCCAAGGAAAGGAAAAGAGAACAAACAGGAAAGCGTATAAAATTATCTGTATTCTGAAGACTATGTACAGTTCTGCTTGTCCTTCTCAAGAAGGACATAGAGAAGGTCAGCATAGGTATGATTTTTTATTCCCTACTCAGCCTGAAAAGAAATAACAGAGGGACGATACTGGAGGTGTATAAAGTCCTGAGGGCCAAGGACAAGACAAATAGAAAGTAATGATTGTCCCTCTCCCAGTACAAGAGCAAGGGAACATCCCACGACTTTGGAAGGTACGAGTTTATAAACAAAAAAAAAGGAGGTGGTTCTCCACACAATGTCATTAAACAAAATAACATTTTATCAAAAATACATACTAAAACTGTGCATGAATTCAGGAAAAGACTGGAAAAGTTCAGGTATCAGAAACTCATAAAATATTAAATACCCTATCTAACTCAGGAGACTTCTGAGCCACAAGTTGCTGGAGACTGGAAGGTTATTTTGGGGATGCATCACTACATGGTTTTTTTCTACCCCCTTTTTCTCCTTCATATATTTACTGTTGACCATTATAGGATATTGGCTAGCTGGACCTTTGATCTGGCCTAGCACTGAAGTTCCTGTATTCTCAAAATCTTGTATAAGATAAGATTCTGCTCCGGGAAAGCCCTTGCAGTAAGAATTTTGTCAGACATGCCCTCAGACAAATTACTATATCTGTCCAGCTTAAGAGAAATTAAATGGGGCCACCAGAGAGAGGAAACTGCACCAGCCATCATTCAATCATTTTTGTTTTACTTTGTTCAGACCACTTTTTGTTACTGTTTCGGATACCTGCTGTAATGATGAAGAGATAGGGTAGTGTCACTGAAATATTCTCACTGTTGGTGATTTTTTGATGATATTTTCATTTCAATTTTTTTGTTGTTAAATTACATACACTGAATTTCAGAAAAAACACAAAATTGCTTTCACTTCCACTAGCACAGACACAAACTGTAATGAACAGGGAAGGGGTTGTATCTTTTCATACATATGGACACAGAAGCTAGATGTCAAGCAGAGGTGTTAGATAACCAGTCTTTGCATCTTTTGTATTTTTTACCTTAGAAAGTACTCACCTCTGCCTTGATATCAAGGTCAGCTGGAGAATATCCTTTTCACCTACCCGTTTGTTTCTGAGATGTGTGGGAGCAGCACTCACAGAAGACAACAACCAAGAAAACAGCACAAAATATAAATTAAAAAAGGGAAAACAAAATCTTTAAGCTTATGACATGTTCCCTTCCTTTCTCCTGTCACATCGCTAGAAGTCCTAAGTGGAGATTTTATTTCCTCTTCCACAAGGTTTTCCCAATGTCTTGCCCTGGGACTGACACAATTCTTGGGGCATGGAAACAACCTTCCCTGGTCTGCTGTGGGCGCCCCTTGTAAAGCCCAGCAGGGACCAGCCCTGGTCACCCACTGTGGCCCAGGCCAGGCTGTCAAAGAAGGACTCAAATCATCATGGAAAACACTCTTGCCACCGTGAGAGCCCTCTCTCTTCTTTCTCCACACCTTGAGCAGCTATTGCACAATTGTTTCTGTTTCTAAAGGAGCATGGGCCTTTGACAACAGGAACTGGATCAGATGGCTCCAGGGTGTAGTGGAGGTGAATCTCGAAATGGGGGGAAAGCACTTTGGGGAAGCGTTTCTTGAGGAAGCTGCAAAAACTCCAGCAATTCTTTCCCTCCCATGGAATGCTGTCTGGCAGTGGTATTTGGGAAACCTATTGCTCATCCCTTTTTATTTAACCAACCGGGTCCTTGCTGCCTTCATGAACGTGAGGTCATGACACGCAGGTCTGGAACCACTGCTATGGCCTTTGGCAACCAATTCAACTTCATCAGGTAGCAGCCAGCAGCCCTGAGGTACTCACAGTGTGTAACTGATACAGCAAGTTTCAGGTAACTTTCAGTAATTTCAACTGGCATTGAGAATGGAGTAGGAGAACAAAGACTTTCCTCCATCTAAAAATGCAACATACTTGACCTTGGAACAAACAGAGCTTTGCCAGATGCTGTGATATATTTAACCTTCAGTTTCAGAGTTTCAAAAACTAAGTCTTGAGGTGTTGAAAGCCCTAAATGTTTTTTAATGGAAAGTGAGAGAAAACAGCAAATCAGCCACAGAGAAGGCTCTGCCGAAAATTGCAGCTGCATCACTGTGACTGGGTAAAAAAAAAATGTTTTTAAAACAGAAACTGCTGATATGGCTTTTGGTGAAGCCTCTGCAGCAGCTGTGATGGCTTTTAACTTGGAGTTTTCAGTGAGGAAAACATGATATTTCTTGCATTGTCATTATTATGAATAACACAGGCGGGTTTCAGAATGTGAGGCCAGGTTGAGGAGCAGATGTAAAGTTAGCTGCGCCTTGAGCTGGACCAAATAGCAGGGGCTGAGCAGTTTGCTGGACGTGATAAATACAGAGAACATAGAGGTTGTCAGTCCACAGCTCAGTCTAAGTTCAACACAACGTGATGTTGGTGTTGGATGGTAGCAGTGACACTCAGGATAATGTCTCTGAGCAGCCAAGGTACCACATGGTGAGAACAAAGCACAGAAGTACAAACCAAGTGTGAGAAGATGCCTGGTATCTCAGGGCACGCACATCTCTTCCTTTCATGTAAGAACATGTGCCCAGTGTCTCATGTGCTCTTCCTCACATGGCAGAGTTGCTCAGCCTCTTGACACTCCACACAGGAGATGGTGCCTCTAGAGCAGAGTGTCCCATGAAATCTCTGAAAAAAGGGAGATTACCTCTTCCAAATTGGACTCTCTTTTGTGCAGAAGGAGAGACAATAAAGTAGTTGGTTTCAAGCACCATGTCTCTTTAATTATATATATTCTTGGGAGAGCAGAGGGCTGAGAAATGCTTCTGCCAAAAGCTGCCTGAAGACAAAAAGTCTTTATGAAAAGTGATGGTTTTGAGGAATGAACATTTTCAAAAATAAAGAAAAAAATTCTGATTTTCTGACTAGTTTTTCTTGTATTTCTCCTAGGGAGAAGGAAAGGGTCTTGCAGCTCGTAGGTTGTTCATATTGATCTCTCAAGACCCTGAATTTTCACCCTGGGAACACAAACACTCCCAAGAGGGGACACTTCTATGCTTGAATACCTATTCTCTGTCTGAGACAGCTGGCAGTAGTCATTTCTTTCTTTGAATATGTAAGTTAGCAAGGATTGCAATACAGGTATACTACAGGAAAATACTATTCAGTTTTTCAGAGGCAGTAACCTTGAACCCATTCTGATTCCCTGCTAAGATTTATCATGTAAGTATGATTTAGGATTCTTTCATGCATAATCCAGGGACCATTCTCCAAGTAACGTTTCGTATTTCTTCCACCTCTCTCAAATTCCCTTTCTTACTCCCCATGCAAGATTCCTAGACCTGGAGGCAGCTGGTGGATGGAAGAAAGGGTGTGGTCATGTCAACAGTGCTTTATGTTAATAGCAAAGGGAAAGATTTGCCAGAGATTGGCAGATGCCAAGGCCACACATCACCTATTCAAAAGTTGCAAAGGCAGCAAGTCTCTTTTGTCAGTTGTTGTGGGAATAGATGTTAATTCTTCCACTGCAGATCTGCTCTTACTGACAGCTTGTTGAAATAAGAGAATAGGTATGTTGGAGCTGGAGTTCATCCTGATTGGAGGAAAACATATATGGGGACTACATCTTTTTCCTGTTTGGAGGGCTCTGGATGTAATTTTGTTCATTCCTGTGTTTTGTGTCTGTAGGAATGGAAAAAGCAATGCACCACTGAAGATCCAATGGATATGATATGAGACCACCAACCGACCAAAGCCAAGACCTTGTTCCTGACTCATTGCTGAATCTTTGACACTAAATTAAGCATCATGCTGTGTAAAATGCTTGCATTTATTTTCTTTAGTCAGTGTCTTTGTTTAGACCAAATTTTTGGGAGTCATTGAAGTGATCTCGCCAGTGTCATGGTTTAACATTTAGGCAGCTGGGCACCAGCATAAGCTGCCAAATACTGCACAGGTTGTCTGGCCTAATGCTTGCCTTTGGACTTTTAAAAAATGCATTTCTTGGAAACACAGGTGAAGGAAAAGAGAAACTATTGAGATAAAAATTGTCTCCTTTTTTATCCTTTCTGACTGAATGGGGTAGGAATTGAGTGATAAGGTTTTGGTAGCCTTTGTTTCCAGTGCCCTGTGCTACATTTTGAACATGAACCTGAATAAAATTCCACTCATGACTGCTTTTCCCAGCACACTTGGGAACAATATGAAGCCAGTATAATGGCATCCACCACAGCTTCATGAGCACTGCAGCCCCATGAATGTGTTGTGATCCCCTTCCCTACAAAGGGCTTTAGTTCAGGCATAATGCAGGCCTAAACAGAGGAAATTATGGAAAAAATCCTTTAAAACTGGTAATCTTATTTAATGATTTCACATAAAGCTGATGATAATGTGGTAGAACAAAAAAAATTATATAGGACAATGCCTTTCTAATATGGATTATCTTAGCTTGACTATGAAATTCTAAACTTAGTAGAAGACAAAGAAATTAGACGTATATGTGCACACTAATGTTCATTACCAGACTTTGAGTTTTACAATCCAAACTAGAGATGATGATGCATACACACACACAGAATGACAAAAAATGGCAACAGTAACCCCAAACAGCCATTTTTACAGAAAAAGCCCTTGGTGAAGTCACGATTTGTTTACTGAAATGTAAGGATAGTATAATTAAACACAAAAAACAGTGCTTCAGATTTTCCTTTGACAAGAAAGCAACGACCTCTGGACACTGATGTGTATCAAGAAACAGTATTTAACACTGTAGGAACGTTAGTGTGTTTTCTTTTATTGCAAAGCCTATTTGAATCACTTTGTAAAGCTGATATCATGAACTAAACATACAGAGAAATAAAGATTCTTTTTTTGAGGAAAATAAAATTTCTCTTCCTTCTCATTATTACAAAAGATTTGAAAAACAACATATTCTGGCCTTAAGTATCAGACTTACATTTTGTCTTTTGTTATCACTTACAATAGCACTGCTGCTTGAATACCCAGCCATATCAAATGTAAGTTATTTGTATATCTCTATCCTCTCAGGAAATCTTGACCTTGAAATAGAATAAATATGTAACATGGGTATTGGGTTTGTGTGTTCATAGCTAACACCACCAGTGCTAAAACCATAGACATTGAACAAAAACGTGCAGAAGATGAGATTGTGCAGTGCTATTTGACTCATTGTTGCAAAATGAGAAATTACGGTTTAAATGTTTTGCTGTCTTTGAATGACCCTTCATTTGTAATTGATTCAGCTCAACAGACTGCAACTCTCAAATCATTGAGATACAGAACTTATTTGTCCCATGTTTAAAGTATGCTTCAGTTACTCTACCAAAGTCAAACTGTACAGGATGGGACCTTCTCTGTGTGATTGCTTTGATAATGTGCCACATTAACTTAAGGTCTGAGATGACTGGTTATTTAGACTAAGATTTTTCAAAGCAAATCATATTTAGTGTTTGTTGACCAGTTCCATTAAGGGAAGTGGATTACACATAACCTAAAACCTATAAAGAAGTCCACAATGGGAAAATCAATAGAAATCCTCCTAATGACCACTTGAGGCAACTTTGAAAATTCCTTGTGAGTAGCCATACTTACAGACCAATAAGAAAGCAATCCTTGAAATACGTGCATTGATAACCAAGGACATTATCAGCTGCAGTCAAACTGGTAAACCTTGAGGAATGGGATTTTTGCATGAAGACTTCGATGCCTGTGCTTCAGTAAGGCCACAGCACAGACCTCTGATGGCCTGAGATTGGGGTAAAAAAACTATGGTACATGACATGGGTTCTCCCTTTTGCCAATAGCTCAGTGTGAAGCTGGGCCTGAGCCTTAAAGATACCCAAAACAACAGATATCAACTTTAGACCTATAAAACATGAAATAAGCAAGATTTGGAGTCAAGGGATCATATCATAATAAGCTGGACTCCTAAAAGGTATGAAAAGGTCTATTAAAAATGCTGCCTGTTGTCACCCATGAAGAGGAAGACAATGTATAGTGAGGACTCAAGAGCTTTTTTCCTCTTCCCAGTCACACACAATTGATCCTGGGGACATATGCACTGTGGTTCTTGTACGTAGGTGCGAGAACATGAGCAACTGAAGTCTCCAGGAGAAGGAGCATGAGGGGCTGAAGTCAGTTTTCTTTAAAGTAAATAATCACCCTTGCTTTCAAAAGATCTAGAATTGTGCTTTGTACATAAATTTTCTTCAAAAGCACTAACACGTAAGTTATAAATTAGCTGTTGGACTGAAATGATAAACACTAATGTGACAAGCTGGGAAAGGTCTCTAGAGACCAAAGATAGGTCTGATTTTATTTAATATCTGTAGTGTGATTAGAGAAAAAAATATTGGAAACACGCTGATGGCATTTGCGCGGGATTCTTCCCTGGGATATATTCCCATCCTTTGCTGGAGACATCATGTTATACAAATGTATAACATGAAAGGATTAAAGGAGTCTCGGAAGATAAAAATAAAACTACAAGACTGATCTAGGAAAAATGAAAGGTGAAAGGAATGGAGGAAAGCTCAGAACAAGGCTATTCAAGGTTCTCCAACTGCCCTCTATTGATGATGCATGTCGATGATACAATAACAATACTCACTGAAACTTGCCGTCCAGCAAATACTTCTTATGCTATTACTAATGAAATTCTGTAACATCTTACTGATGCTATGAACAGCAGGAGAGCCATCTAAACTAGAAAAAAACATGCTAATTAAGTACAAACTCAGGAAAGGCATCTTATTTGTTAGTTTTGTGATTTTATTTCAAAGAATGGGCAAGAAAAGGGCAGGGAGAATGGATATGAATTTTTCACAGCATACACTGTGCTCATGAATGTCATTTCAAAAGCTACATTTCTACTAGATGGAAAAAAAAAGAAAACAAAAAATAAGGGAAGCTTTTAATAAATACATATGAAAAGAGAGGGTGAGATTCATTCTTGAGCATAGAGGTAGTGATGAGCAAGAAGAAAAGACCAAGGGGCTAGCACTTAACTCCCTGGGCACTTCCACTGTGAGAAAGAGAATGCCAAAACACTGCTGTGCCCCTTGGCAGCCATTGTGCAAGGATGCTGGTGTTGGCCAAGAGAACGAGATTCAACATACCTAATTGGCAGTATCAGTGTGTAGATTTTTACTCAGAGACAACTACACAAACTACATTTCACAGGCAATACAGGGAAGCAAGTCTTTCTGCAGTGAGTCAGCTCCTCACAGCGTAGGTATGTACAACAGGGCGAACAGGGGCATCTGTAGCACAAACACGAGAGGGATGGACCATGCATGGCTAAAAGTGATGGAATAAAAAAATGTGTAAATAAAAGCAGGATCTTGCAATAGAAACAACACCAAAAAAAAGAGTAAAATTAGAAGAGGGAGAAAAACCCTCAGGGAAAGCAATGAAAAACCCATCTGAGACAAGATTAAGCATAAGAGAAGGAATAATCAATCCTCCACTGTTGAACTTAGGATACTGGGTGTAAATGACACAACTGAGCCAGATATTTGAGTGACCATTATTGTGCTGTCCAATGGAGGGTCTGATGTGCTGGGCTCTGATTGCCCCTGCTCCAGCCTGCATTTCATCCTTGGCAGAGCAATAGGCTGAAAAATGGCCAAAGAAGAAAGTGAGCTGCTATCTAACAGGCACAATGAGGTGAAGGCACTAGCCTTTGGGGCTAGTGAGCTCATTTAGATTCCCACAGGAATCTTAGTCCTTTATTTTAATTAGAAAGAAGACAACCCAGTTATGTTGTCCACCTAGTTCCACTATTTTGTGCAACTTACACAGAGATAATTCAATGAAAACTGATACTGCATTTTCCAGCAATTTTTTTTCTCATTAAAATTACATATTTGAGCAAGTGGAAATGGTAGAGTTCGGGTTTGTTTTCTCTTATTCATGGTTCATCTACAAATACACAAATAAATTGGGCAGTCACAGGAGACCATCAGAGCTACCAGAAGCATTTGTTCAGGAGAGTTTCCTAATCTGGGCTAGCGAAGAAAAGAATTGCAAAACTAGGTGATGAGAAGGACAAATCCCACAAAGTATCAAAGTTCCCAGCTAGCAGGAGGTTGCAAACAATAAGCCAGTAGTCTCTAAAAATTAACATTGTCTGACAGACCACATATTGTGTCAGAAAGCTCTAAACAATCATAACAATAGGCTTTGCTTTGTTAAAAATAGCTTGTCCCTGACTTTTTACTTTTTTCTCAAGCGTTCCTGGAGTAACTACCGAAGTCAATACAGTTATATTCCAGGCACCTACCCTTCAGAAACTAACCTTGAAAGAAATGTGAATATAGGTTATTTAAACGTGAGAATCTTCCATCTTCCTCTCTCATGCAATCAGTTTGACAAGGATTTTATCATGTAGGTGGATACTGGAGATGGGGTTTTTTGGATTCAAACACTCAGGGAAAGCTTCAGCCACATTGAGTTGTCTCAGACAATGGAAAAGGTACATTTTTCCCCAGTGCCCCATGAAAATCTTGTCTTGACAAACAACAACCAAAAGGACTATTGTCACCTAAGTCTCTGTGGAAGCCTCTGTTTGCTACAAGTTGTATTTCAACAGGCTGCTGGCTGAGAGTTAGCCACACCATCTCCTCACCTGGTCACGTGCCTCTTGGGCAGTGTGAGAGGGACAATGAGCTGTTTATGACCAGCTTTCCAGGCTGTCTGAGGAGAGCTGAGTTGGAGTTTAGGTGAATGGGCACAAATAGCAGCTACCTCATCTGGAGTCAATCCAAAAGCTATACATCAGATGTACACATTGGAGATACAAGCGGGATACCCTGTGGAAGAGTGGATGCCAGAGAAACATATATTGCAATGCTCCATTGTCTCGCCAGCATGCCTCAGCACGGACACCCCCTAGGATGCCCCTTCTCCTGCACAAATGGCCGGAGAGAAATCTCCATAATTTCTACTTTCCAGACCATTTAGAGGCCCTTTGAGCAACTCATGCATTCATTGAGCAGCCAAAACAATTCTGTGCCTCTAAAGCGGCTTTTACTCGCATACGCCACTTTCTCCTTGATTCCTTTTCTCCCTGGTTCATCAGGTCTGCAGGTTTCTTATAACAAGTGGACATGCAACTGGATTTGGAATAGAAATATACTAGACAACTATGTGTCCTTCATGGTCATAACATTGTCTTCTCCTGGACTATTACTTGGTCTCCTCAGCTCTCTGGGAAAAAAAAAAAAGAGAGAGAACACTCACACATGGAGATGACAAAGGAAGGAGAAGGCTTAGTAACAGAAAGGAACAGATGAAGGAAGAGACAATCAGACAGAGAATAAATTTGATTCACTGAGTTGCATTTAAAGAAAAAGCAAAAAGAATGATTATGTCACCAGTCACTACCAGGTCACTACCTGGTCACTACCATGCCTCAACCCTTTCTCAAACCTGTGAGATCAGTAGAAGCTTTGCATGCATATAAAGACAGGAAGGTTTGAGAGACCTTGTTAGTTATCAATTCAGATAGCTAATCCAAAAAGAGACATTATAGTATACAAAGAAAAATTCTCGTCATAAAAGTTGGTGGAAAACATTTCCTGTGGAAAAAAGAAGACAAGAGAAAATGTTTGCTTATGCATCTCTGGAGCTGTTGACTTGAAAACAAGAAACAGATTAATTTTACACTGTAATAGTAAAGTTAAGCTTGCAGACATTTTATGATGCTTTATATTGGGTCTATGGGTTGTCTTATCCATAGTATTCCACAATTGTCTGTTTAAATTGATTGTACATAATGGTCCAGTTCACCAAATAAAAGGATCATGTGCATCTCGTACAGAGGCACTGGATTTTGGTTTTCTCAATAAAAGACCAAAAAGCTAAAGGCATTCTGATCCCCTGTTGAGGACCAAGCATTCTGGAGGAGCATCTTTTAAAGTAAAAGTCAACAATACTGTCAAAAACACTACAGGAAACAAATATGTATAGAGGGAACAATGGCTAAAAAGAAAACACTACCACTTTTTATTCACTTATTTTTAAACCAGTAGAGAGAGAACGGTATGTTTAAAAAGTCCCAATATCCACATCATGCATCTGCTAGATTTTCCATCCTGCGTTCTGGGATGCCATGACAGTCCCTGGTGCTGTATCCAAGGTGGCTTCACAAGACTCGGGAACATTCCTTTGGGAAACAAGGGCAACTGCCCAGATAGGAGAAGCAGGATTCCTCCCTGTGGCAATGCCTCTGTCTTGCCTCAGCAGTGATGAATACGTAGTCAGCTCGGTGTAATGATTGCCTGAAGGCTTTCTAATGCGATGACACAATATGGCTCGATCAGACTCTGTACTGCCCAAAAGAGTTCTGCAGTTCTCTATTGTAAGGGTGTCTATAAACAGGCCTGGAGCAGGTTTGCTGGAAGGACTTGTGACCCAGTGGGGAACCCGCACTGGAGCAGTTCATAAAGAACTGCAGCCTGCGGGAAGGACTCACTTTGCAGAAGTTCATGGAGGACTGTCTCCCACGGGAAGGACCCCATTCTGGAGCAGGAGAAGCGTGTGAAGAGTCCTTCCCCTGAGAAGGAAGCAGCAGCAGAAAAGTGATTAACTGGATGTAACTGCCATTCCTATTCCTCTGCACTGCTGGAGGGGAGAAGATAGAGAGCTTGGAAGTAAAGTTAAGCCTGTAAGGGAGGGAGGAGTAGCGATAAGGCGTTTTTTTAAGATTTGGTTTTACTCCTCATTATCCCACTCTGATTTCCTTCATAATAAATTCAGTTAATTTCCCCAAAGTGAGTCTGTTTCACCCCTGAAAGTAATTGGAGAGTGATCCCTTCCCGTCCTTATCTCAACGCAAGAGGCTTTCATGGTATTTTTTCTCACCCCTGGCTAGATGAGGAGGGGTGTGATGGAGCAGCTTTGTTGGGTGCCTGACATCCAGCCAGGGTCAGCCTATCACATAACCGTAGGAAATATAATTTACAATGAAAACATAGAAAGATCAACAAAAGTAGGTGAAAGAAATCCAACTAGTGATTGAAATTTACCACCCCAGATATGATGCTTATTTGTAGGTTTGACTATATGAGCAATAATTCTGATTTTTCAGTAACAGTCACTGCATGTCCAAACCTTCTCCTCCAGACTTCTGGCCCACGGATTCCCCTGAGACACTCGCCCTAATTTGCCTCCAAACCTATTTCCACAACAGTTTATTCAAGGTCCATGATGGTGAAGTACAGAGCCATTTGTCTCCAGCTGCTCTCACAAAGCCCTACCACAGGCCTCAAGTGGTGTGAAGTGTAAACATAAGGCTACCAAGTAATATTAACTTTCGGGAAATAGCCACCCTTGCAAGGTAAAGTGCAACAAGGCATTAGACATGTCAAAATTTCCTTTTGAAGAAAAACATCACCATTTCAGTTCAAAAGTTCAGTTCATCACCACATTCATTTCAAAAGAATATAAACTTTCAAATGACCCTTTAGTGAGAGAAGAATGGGAAACTACTATGTCTGGCTTGTCATTCTCTTTCTTCCCCCAAAGCACATCGGATGTCGGATCACGTTTGATTCAGCAAAGTTTACACCTACTGAATAGACTGCATCATTTATTATGGGGCTTACACATTTATTCATCTACAGAAGACACTTTGTGCTCTGCAGGAAGAGGCATTTTTTGCTTTATCAATGCATTTCTTGTAGATGTGTTTAGGAGCATTTTCTGCGATCTTCTTAATACGTGTGTATAGATGTGCATGTTATGTTCTGCCATGTGATTTCTTCCTCCTTTTATAGCAATTTTATATAAATAGTATTGGATACTGATTGAAAAACATCATGCACAGAAACATACTTCTTATTTTAAAATCAGAGGTAAGAGACACTGTCTTATTAGAAAAGGAAGAAATACAGAAAATGAAGCGTGTCCATTTAGAAGAGGGATCAGAACTGAATCTTATCTTCTAAGTAGCCAAGAAAACAAATCATATAAGAATTCAGACCTCTGACCACCTCTGAAGGGGAAAGCTAATGGAAACAGCACCTCACTGGGGACATTACTGCATATCATCACCTAACAGTGACCCTGAGGGAAATGAAACTGAAGAGAAATGGAGCTGGATGCGAGGGAGGTGGAACTGTTCTCATTTCTGAATGCAGCAGAATAGTCTAATTGGATATACAGCACAGCAAAATGAATAAATACCAGAGGAAAAATATTTTCAAGCTTTGTAAAGGAATGACATGCAGATTGAGAGTAAGGCAAAGTCCTGTATTTCTAGCCATTTTTGATAAATGCAGGATACATAATGAATTACTCAGAAAAGGAAAATTTAGAGAAGCCCAGCAATTCAAGGGGCTGCACATTCAGCAAAGTATTATGCCTTGCAAGGAACTGGCCATGGAGAGCTGAGCATCCAAAACCCATTGAAAACTTTCTACAGGAACCAAAATTTTGCAGATGTACATACATTTCAGACACCTTTTATTCTTTTTTCTGAAGTGGTTGGGTTTTTTAATCCATCGTTTTCCTGGGCATGAAGATTCTGCAGCCTGTGTAATGCTGCTGGTGCTCACACTTCCTGTGCTACGAGGAAAGGTGCTCAGCTGTGAGGCTGATACCTGTTTGCGAGCTGTCGCACAGCCTCTGCCACCAAAGCCAGCCCTTGCCAGCACACTGCCGGTGCCGGGCAGCTGTGAAAGGGGGATAGGAGGAAATGCAGGGTGCCTGGGGAAAGACTGGGAAGCTGATAGTTGTCATCCTGGTGCTGGCGGTTGATGAGCGGCTGAGGAGCAGGAGGTGGGACGAGGCACAAGTCTGGTACAAAGTCGGTGCTGGCAGCCGCCATTGCTGTCAGGAGCCCTGGCCACAGCTAATGCCAAGAGCTCCAGCTGCCATCCCTGCCATCAGCAAGGGCTGCTGCAGAAAGCACTACCCAAAGGAAGATCTGTTTGGAAACCCCTGCTCCATGTAATATGTATTTCCATTTGATGTTTCCAGGTTGCATTCAGGACCAAGTATTTTCACTGAAAAAGCACCAAAATTCTATAATGAAAAGCAAGTACTCTTTGATAGGTTTTGCAGTGCAAGCCTTAAATGCTGTAAGTACCGGAGACTCTTCCCGCTGAGTTTAAATGCAATCCTTATTTCTCACTCCAGCAGAGTCCTGGGCCACAGGTGGCCAATCGCAGGGTGGACCCCTGCCTGCAGATGATGGCAGTGCACATGCTCCTGAGGCACCGCGGGCAGCCCTGCTTGCAGTGACACAAGGAGGGACTGTGGAACTGCTGGGCTACCGTGGTGGTTTTCCTCTCAAAATTTTTTTAGCTGCTTTGTAGCCAGTGCAGGCACAGGTATCGCTGGGGGCTTCGTTTGTCTGCAGCACTGAGCTGTTCTGACTGTGCATGTATTTTTAACCAGAAGTTCTGCCTCTCAGTCTCAACACCAAACTACACTAGTTGTGGTGCCAGTAAGGTCAGTGTGGCCAGATAGGCAGTATGTGGATTTGCATCCCTTCATTAGTCAGAAAAGGTTTCTTGTAGATGATTTGGTCCCATCTATTGCCCATATGACTATGGGCTACACTTTTGCCTCTTATAACATAAAAGGCTCTCACCCTAAAACTTCTGATACTTACAGAGTGTTTTGAGCTCACAGAGACAAAGTGGGATGGAAGTGTCACCTTTGTTCACCTATGAAGCTTGTATCTCACAACTGGACAAATCTGGGATGCTTTCTCTGCTGTCTGGTCCCTTCCCAGGGCATATAGAACCTGAAGCTGGCACCCCCGTGGAGTGGCAGAGCTGGCAAACTAGTTTTGTATGTAGGTGGTAAAATGGCTTCCTCCTTAGTCCTGCGCTAAGTGTTTGCTGAATGAATTTGACTCCGCAGACTCAAGGACAGCCAGCTCAGCTTGTTTCCTCCAACACTAATACGTAAACAAGTTACTCACTTGGTTTTTTTCAGCTAATGTTATTCAGAGAGAGTAAAATGCTGTAGAGCATTCATATCTTGTTCCAGTTGTGGAAATGGAGCATGTATAATTACCAATGTGGGTAGCAGTCCATCTCATAGCCTTACTTATGCCAGTGAAGGATATTATCTCATTATATCAGCTTAGCAGTCTTCTTTCCCTGGAATTCAAAATAAGCAAGGCTCATAAAGGAATGATAAAACAACTAATTATAAGGGACATTATTTTAAAAACTGAATAGTAGTCAAAATCCATTAATGGACTATTTTACATTATTAAACTACTTCCAAGAAAGTATCTAGGCTTTTTCAGCATAAACATTTCTACATTGAAAATGTAACTTGAACCTAATTCTATGGTCAGCTATTTTTGAATAAGTATAATATGTGCTTTCATTTATGACAGGGCAAAGATTAGTGAAATTTTTAATTTCATTATGTCTATCATCCAAAGTAATTTAGAAGATAGTCCTGCTACACAGAGACTCTTCTGTACGACAATGCTAATAATGACTAATGTCTGGGAAAACAGAAAATAGAGCTGCTGCAAGGACTTGTTTTAGCATATGTTTTAGGATTTCTATTTGAATAGAAAGTGCTGTTCTAATTCAAATATAAAATACTTCTGGACCTTCAGAAATTTGTTGGGTACATTTTTTAGGTTACAATACGGAGGAGCTTTGGTTTTGCTTCCCAGCTCTCGATCCTTCAACCCAACTGAAACTCAAGCTGAACTACTTTCTTTCCTTCTTATTGATCAACTCCAGGAAGAAAGGCTCTGCAAGGCTGAGCCCATCTTTTGTTAAATCTGTGAAACCTTTCAGTAAACACTCAGTTGCAAGTTGAACTGTGCTATCCATGCCCTAGAAGTGTGGAAGCCAAAGAATCCCGCCGATGGATAACCAAAGGGAAGAGAGATTGCTGCTTCTGGGACACAACAGAGGAAGACATGGACATCAGCCGATTACAGTAAGAGCCAGCTGATTTAGGAGCAGCTCTGTTCTTCACATAGCTGCAAGGGTGAGAGATAAGTCCCTTTCCAATTTTGTCATTTTTTTCTGGGTTACTGGTTTTTCTTGGGAGAAGGAAAAGGTGAAACATTCTGATGAATCCTTTGCTTCACCTTCCTTGGCAAGAAAAGCATCCTGTATTTTACACTGTGCAATTCATATAAACAAACATATTTGGCAGAGTGAAAATTACAGTGTTTGAGCAAAGATATAGGATGCATGCAGTTACAGAAAAACACAGATGCCCATTCCTCCCAGAAGTAATTTGGTGCTGCAAATAGTTGTAACTCACTATCCTCCACTTCCATTTCTTGTACACAATGCAGGAACTCTGCTATGTATGACAATACAGGTGCCATTGGTGCTGGACTGAGCAAGCCACATACACTGCTTTTAGAGCAGACTCTTTAGAAGATGGAGTGTTGCAGGGTAGTCCAGCTGATGGAGCCTGATCTGGTCCGAGATGCCTGACCTACAGACTTAGAGGTAATGGGATCTGGTGTCAGAGTTGTCAGATTCCTGGCACAGGTCTCATGGCTCAAGAAGAGCCTTTCCTGACAAGTATGCTGTGCATATATCCATTCCCCTGTACAATAAACTTTTGAGACCCTATTTACAGCAGGAAACCCTTGAAAGACTGGTATTTGAAACTGAACTAGCTGAAACTGGTAACTGAACTGAACCCTCTCCTGGCAAGAGGAATGCACCTGTTAAATCAGCACCCTGGGCCATATACATACATCAGTAACTGGTTAACAAAACCCAGCCCCAGAAACAATGCTGCAGAGTGTATAGCTTCGTTAATGGGTTTGGTAGCAGGACCAATAAAGTTCATTGTTGAGTTTAGCTACAAATGGCTTCCTTTGTGCTGCAGCTTTTTACATCAGCTTTTAACTAGACCTAGCAGTTGTACTAGCCAGACTGAGGGCATGATCTTCCCAGAGATGCTGGTTCCCATTAAATGAAAAATGGGCTTCTGAAACATCCCTAGGTTTGCCCTTGGGCTTCTGAAATGGACCTCTTTGCTTAGGAGCTTTCTGTGTCCTCTCTTCCAGGAAAGGAACAGAAGAAAATCAAAGCAGAGTGAACATTGATTGGGTTTTTTTTTGGTTGGTTGGTTGGTTGGTTGGTGGGTTGGTTGGTTGGTTGGTTGGTTGGGTTTTTTAAGACTTGGGAAATGTTGATTTTTAAGGTTCACATGACAAATAAACAAACCACCTACCACTCTGAGTGGGCAGTTAGGACACTCTGGCCCTATCATGCCAGCTCACTGACTCATGTCAGCTCTACCTCCGAGGGCTTCAGCCCTGGATGGCACTCGCATCTTCACTTCCCACACTCAGAGAAGAGCGTGGGGCAACTGGGCTGCTCCTGCAGAGCAGGGACTGAGAGCAGCCCTCATGGGATGGATTCATGGGCTACAAGCCCAGAAAGTAGGAAGCAGCTGGGAAAGAGGCAGAGTCACTCCCAAAAGGTGGTTTTTGAGTGAGAATCTTTTGTGTATATGACCATCAACTAGCAAGAGCACAATTTGAACCTGTTTGACTGTGCTGTTCTAAAACAAGCTCCCAGAACGGGCACAAATCATTAAACAGTTCCTCTTGATCCAG
Source organism: Melanocharis versteri (assembly GCA_013397845.1). NCBI lineage: Eukaryota > Metazoa > Chordata > Aves > Passeriformes > Melanocharitidae > Melanocharis > Melanocharis versteri. Next base: position 4,418 of record VZTG01009268.1, on the reverse strand, counting down.
GAACAGAGAAATTGCATTTTCCCCAGTGAGGGGGAAGAATCTTGCTCAGAGGCAGAGCTACCTCCATGGGAAAGTATTAAGGAGGCGCGGCAGCAACAGTAGAAGAAGCTAATCCTTCTCTCTAGATTTGGAGAAACGTGCAGTGAAAACGGATGGATATCTATGTAATTACATCCCAAGGGCGACTGAGCAAATTCCCATTCTGTTTCCTCATTTATATGATTTTGCCTTGGCTAGGGTGAAATTTCAACAGCAACAGCATCAAGTCTACAGGCCCAGGTGAGCGCCGGCCCTCGCGGCCCGGGCCAGGCGCTGCGCTTTCGCCGGCGGCCAGCGGAGGGAGGCTGCTGCAGGTCCCTCGGCCCCGGCGGACCGCGGGCTCCGGCCCCGGTGCGTCCCTCCGCACGGCTGGCAGCGTGCGCAGCGCCCCAGCTTGCACTGATGGCCTTTGCCCAGATAAAAAAGCCGAGGGCACAACGGGACAGACGGCAGCTTCCTTCCGAATTAAAGCCACCGGGGCAGCTCAGGCCAAGCCGCAGACCGGGGAGCAGAGGAGAGGCAGAAAAGGATTTAGGGGCAATAACCAGAGTACTCGGTCGCTCCGAAGTCAGTGACAGCAGGGCATCCGCGGACAGATCCGCCTGAAGCCGCGCCGTTTGCGCGGGTTCCCGGGCTGCCGTGGTCATACACCGGATGCGTCGGCCCTCGGCTGGGTGGCCCTGCTGGGCACCCAGGGGCAACGAGGAAGGGCCGAGGTTCCTATCAGCCCTCCCGTAACTTGCCCTCGAGTTTTGCTGTGAAAACAAAAGCAAAACAAACAATTCTATTCTCCCCGGCACGAAAATAAAGCTCGGGCACCACACGGGCTGGCCGAAAGGACTCCATTGTCGTTTTTAAATGAGATATCTTTGCAACCGCTAGCCCTTCCCCGAGCCAGCGGGGAGCCGCCCGTATCCCTGGAAGCGAGAGGTAGCGGGGAACAAAAGCCAAACTCCGAAGTGACATTGAAAATAAAAGGGAGCTTTGGTTACCCCCAGGGTAAGGTCGAGGGGGAAAGGTCGCCTGTCCACCAGCGCGCATACTGCCGGCGGGCGCGGGGGAGCACCCCCGGGCTCGGCCCTGTGCGCCGTCCGCGCAGCCCCGAGGGCGCGGGAGGGCGCGGGAGGGCGCGGAAGGGCGCGGAAGGGCGCGGAGCCCCCGCCCCGCAGCGCACAGAGCAGGCTGCAGCTCCCGAGGCCCTCGGCGGGGCGGTCCGGAGGCACGGGGAGGGCTTCGAGACCAAACCAGGGGGCAGTGAGCAAAGAGCCCCTGCGCCGCCCGGCGCCGCCAGCCACGCTGAAACAGAAAAGGTCTGCGGTAAATCAAACTGCCGGGGGCGACCCCCAGCCCGCCCCTCCACTCTGCACCCACAGGCACCTCCATGTCCGTCGCCTCCGCGTCCAACCCCACCCGGGAGCCGAGAGCCCCTTTTCCCGGCGCCGGCGCGGCCGCAGGCCTGGGCGAGCGAAGGGGAAGGGAGGGCGGCGAGGTGACCCACTTAAAAGCTGAGTTCCTTTTCGAAACACTTAAGAGACGGCAGGGTTGAGGACTGTGAATGTATGCGTAAATATATACTCATGCATACCCACTGCCGAAGGTATGCACCCCCACACTTGCATGTGTGTGTAGGCATGTCTGGGAACACACAAAAAAGCACATAACTCCTAAGATAGCTAATGTAATATACTGATAGCTGTGCCTAAAAGCAGATAAATAGATAGATCCCGGCGGGATTCTCTTTGTCGGTATATACCGATTAAAAGTATTTTTATATGAGTTTATAGCTAAATTTAACGTACTTATATTTTTAACTATCTCTACAGGCTAACTTTTCACAAATTGTCTCAACAACCACCTTCAAGTAGTCCTCCGCATAATCACCTCTGTCTTGGGTGTATCAAAAACGCATCAGGGCAACAATAAGTCTTGTATGTGTGTGCTGACTGTTGCGGCAGTAACAGCCTACTGACACGAAGAAAGCCAGATGTGGAGGGCATATATTAACTGCTGACAATATCGGACGAGGCGGTCGGACAGTAGTTCACACATCGGGGCGAGTGCTGCTGCTATCCACCCGACACTAGCGGGGCACCCATGCCTACAAAGAGTCCTTTCCCGCGGGTCCCCACGCCGGGCAGCCGCGGAGGGGCGCGGTGTGGCTGGAGGGCCGAGGCGTGCCCCGGGGCCCCGCCGCCTCCGCCCGCCGCCGCCGCGGCTCCGGGAGCCCTGCCCTGGCACCCCGTACCTGGCCCCACCCTGGCCCTCTTGGCCGGGAACGGCCCGGCGAAGGAAAGGACGGGGAGGGTGTCGAGGACCAGGGCAGGAGGGCTCAGCCGTCCTCCAGCAACTGGGAAAAGAGGGAAAAGAGCTGAGCGGAGGCAACGCTGCCCTCGCTCGCACAGAGCTTCGCGAGTGGGGCCGCCAGGGACCGGTGGCGAAGGGGCCCCGAGAACCCCCAGCTGCGAGATGCTCCACGCCCTGGGCAGCTGGAGGAGCAACTGTGCGTGCGCTGCGGAGGGGTGAGGATTTTCGCTTTAGCCTTTGGTGGTCTCGCTGGTTGCCTTAGGTTCCCACGCCAGGGGGAGAGGTTTCGACCGGTGTTTTGAGGGGTTTCTCCCACCCGAACGAGATAACCAGGGCAGGGGGGCTTTCCCACGGCGAGGAGTTGTCCCCATGAACCACAACAGGCGTTTCCCCACACACACACCCAGGGCGCTCCGTGCCTAGGTAGCGCTCGCAGGGTGCGTCTCTGGGAGGACTCCTGCCTTCTTACACGCCCAAGCATGTGCTTTCCAGGCGGGGAGCGGCTCCCAGCGCCCTGCCCGCGGCCGGCAGAGACACAAGTCCGCCCTCCTCGATCACTACGGAAACCTCCGCTCCTGGCGTAGGTGTGCTGGGCACATCTTCCATTCTGGGGAGCGTGGGGAAACAGAGGGTGTATTACACCGACATGCACAAGCAATCAGATGAAGTTTCTATGAGGTCTCTCAGGGTGGGTCGAGAGGGGAGAGATGCGGCAAGCTGCCTCGGTGGTGCCATTTTTCCAGGTGGTCGTTCACATCTCTCTATGGATGTGTTAGACTTATACTGATGACCAGAAGGGAAGAAAGAGCTCTGTCACAGATCTGCTCTTGCCACCTCTAACTCGGACCTGTCTGGGAGCGGCTGGCCCCGCCGCAGAGCGCTGCTCCCGCGGCAAGGGCGGGCTGTACGGCTGCGGGCAGGGCAGCGGGCAGGGCCGCCTCCTCGGCGCTGGGAGCGGGGGCGGCAGGGCTGGGCAGGGGGTGCAGCCAGACGTGCACCCGCGAACTGACCCAGAGGGAGCGCGGAGCACCTCATGGCTTTGTATCAAAAAGTTACACCTAGAAAGCGTCTTTCTTGCTGAGAAAGAATTTGCGTGCAGTTTGCGTGGGACCCTTACCCTCTGCCCTCCGAGCCCTCCGAGCTCTGGCTGGCCGAACACATTTGATTCCCCTTGGGGAGGCACAGCAGCTCGTATAAAAAAGACATTGTTGTCTTTGGAGAGCCCTGTGCGCACTTTCAAAAGCTGATCCTTGAGTTCCCAGCCCCCGCAATCCAGTTGATGAGGAAACGCTCTGCGGTCTTGGTGGCACCGTTTCCATTGGGATTGGCACCATTTGATTGACAAAGTCTCCCATTCTTCCACCTCTCGAGTGTTATCAAAAGGATTGTGTGGGGTCAGAAGCTATTGAAGGGACGTCCGTGTAGCCGCATTTCTGCAAACACGGGGTGAAAACCGTGCCTTTCTCATGAAAATGCTTCCACCAGGCAAAACGCATCTCATCTTTCTTGCTCTCCTCCTTAGCATTTCTTTTTAACTCGAGTGTTTTACTAAGCAGCACCACCAGGTAAACGAACATATCGCTAAAGGCAGCCTAGGCAGGACCCTGTCGGGACGGCCACCCTCCCCGGAAACTGGGAGCAGCCATCTCTGGCAGGCGAAACTCCGGTGGAGGGTTTGAAAGAAAAGGGAGAGTGAAGGGACACGGCATCAGCGAAGAAGTTTTCTTCCTCTTGTCCACGGTGTGACTCGTCCCGTTATAGCTCATTTGGGGCTGGAAAGCAGGTGCAGAGACTGACCTGTTTCCTTTACACCGCGTCGATCTAGCCGGGCGAAAATGTAGCTAGACGTAGCTGTGCCTGTACGCGCGCCGGTGTACTCTCAACTCAGCGGTCAGACCTGCACAGGAGACTTTCACCCGCTTCCCAGCAAAGGTGAACGAAGCTCTCTCGCATTAGCTTCCCCCTACCAGACTCCGCGGAGAGCCAAGGCCCGACTCGCTCGGGATACCCTGACCGAGCAATGTTTCGGAGGCGATTTAACCCGCGCTCATTCTAGAGAGAGGATAAATAAGCTC